>JZKD02S1676382.1:181052-209683 GCA_000966675.3 Picea glauca | reverse complement strand
AGAAATTAGGAGTAATTCAAAAACCCCATTAAAATCAAATAGTCAAAGGAACATTACCCTAGGGGGAGAAACCATTTTCCATTGATGTCAAAAGGGGGGAGTAACTTCATAAAGAAAAGCATCATCACAGGGGGAGTATGTATGAATTTAGAATGTTGCCCTCAATGACAAAGGGGGATATTGTTGGACATACTGTTATTTATGTCAACAACCTATGATGCACATGAATCTCATAAGGGAAAACGTGGTGCATAAACGTTATCGGGATCAAAATCCCCACAGGACAAACCGAGATTGTTGATACGCATGCGCTAGATCAACGACAGGGATGAAGTGCGGAGAGAGAAAGAAGAATTAAACAACTCGCTAGTTCCAATCCCGCAATTGGTATAGATCATCAGATCTCATAAACTCAAATATCGACAACTATGGTTGATCCAACAAACGATCAGATTAAGTTAGATTAAGTCATTACCGTCGGATGCACAAGAACCAAATCTATGACAGGGATAGATTACAGAAAGAGAAAGGAGAATTAAATATCATGTTATTTCCAATCCCATGATTAGTCAGGACCGTCAGATATTATAGCTTCAAACATCGACGATTGTGGTTGACTCACCAAAAAACACACAACTTCAAATTGCGGAGCTTGGGTGACGAATTAAATCACTCACAAGTTGTGGTTCCGCAATCATCCTTGATTGTTAATATGATTCGAGAATCTTCACGACTGTTGGATCACTCTAAGTGGAAGGATAGGATACGAAAATATGGAGGGACGTTGGATTTATATCAAGTCAAAGAAGCATCGCAGACAGATCGATTCATCGATCTATGATCTTGATCAAATGAACATCATTCATTTCGGGTTAAAAGATGCGAGGAGGTTACGCTTCGGGAATCTCACTTCGGAAGAATTGTGAAGTCAAGATATTGAATTACCCAAAGTCCCAAAAGTCGAAATTCAGAAGTCACTCTCAGTTGTCAATCTGAGATACATTTCGGATAGTATTCTGACCATTAGATCAAGGAGATGAATATGTGTCACATCGGGAGATCTACGTCAGCAGACCATGTCAGCAAGAACATGTGACAGACCATGACAGCAAGGACATCTGGCACAGTCAGATAATGACAAATGTCAAGATGAAATCGACAGATGAGGTACATGTAAATCATGAATCTAAGTGACACGTGGCTGCCACTCGGCCCGTGCCATGTTAACAAGTGACATCAGTAAGTTACGTCACTCCAAGATTTTTACTTCGGGAGTTTCACCACCAACAAATGTCCAAAGTCTCGAAGTCCCAAATGTCGAAGTCCCGAAGTGCACATATGATGTCAGTAAGTTACATCACTCCAGGAGTTTTACTTCGGGAGTTTTACTACCAACAACTGACCAAAGTACCGAATGTCGAAGTCCTGAAGTGGACATGAATCATCTGATATGAAGAATACTTCGAGTGCATTCTCAACCATTGATCAAAATAAAGTGGAAGGATAGTGTAAGTAGAAATAGCCGAAGTCCCGAAGTAAAATGTGGCCATCCATTTCAATGCTCGATTAAGTCCCAACTGTTGGATTAAGCAGTGAAACGACAAAGTCCCGAAGTCCCGATAGTCATCCATCTCATCAGGATAATAAATCGTGACCATTGATTCTGATAAGCGCTCAAGTGCTCATTTGGCCTAGCATCCGGTCACTGCCGTTGGTCATATGGAATAAAATATATAAAAGGAAAAAGATAATGCGTCGCTAAATTTTATAAGCCCATGGTTTTGTGTTATCGGTCACATGTAATGATTTGAAGGAGACACCTCTACAAAACTCAGTTTCTGAAATAATTGCAGAGATTCGAGATCGAGTTAAAAAGATAAAATTGATCCATATCTGTGATCAAATTATGAAAAGCCTTCATGGTGAGAATAATAAACTGTGATTATGGTTAAGTTAGATGAAGAGGTGCGATGCTCCAGACAAAGGGACACAGTGTATCACACTCACGCCGTTTTGAAGAAAATATAAACAAGAAAGAGTGGTGAGAAGAAGGTGTCTCTGCAATCCAGATCAGAAGATCAAAAGATGAAGCAGATTCCATAAAGGAAAGCTGAAGATACTTATGCAGTGAGGGTGGAAGGGATGAGCATGGACGGATTCATATCCTTACTAAGCAAATTGTAAAAGATAAGGGAGTGGGTGCTTCCTAGGGTTGGTGCCCTGAAGAAGGGGATCTGTGTCTCCTAGAGTTTGTGCTCTAAAGAGGATTGGAGTCCTTCACTATTCTTTATAAACCTTGTAATTGATGTTAAATATATTAATATAATTGATTTTGCATACAATTCATTGTGGTAATCAATAAAATATAAAAATTAACTTCTAATTGTTGAAAAGGGGTAATATTGATTCACCCCCCCCCTCTCTCAGTATTCTAACATACATGTGTTATAATGTTACCAATATTGTCTGATTTTATTGCATGTATGTATTATTGTCGCTTCCGCATGAAATGTGTATAAATATAATGTGTGTCTGTTTAGAATTACATCATATATATATCATAGTGCTAATTGTAGTAGAATGACCTCACTTGGTTGGGTCGGGATGTCACAAATTGGTATCAGTGCTAAGAGAGATGTCTAAGAAGTGGCATTGCCCAGCCTATTAGTGGCTAGGGACGTCACAAATTGGTATCATAGCCATGGTTTCAACACTGAGCATGGATGGGTGAGGAAAGTGGAGGTTGAAGAGAAGGTTTCAGAGGGAAATTGTTTTTGAAAATGACAAAAGTGAATTTCAGATCTTTCCAGAGTGCCAAGAGAACACCTTGGTCGTATTTGGAAGCTCAGGAGGTATAGCGGTTCAAGAACAATAGCCGAGAAAAGAGACTGCAGTAACCATGGGTTTGGAACCGCAAGGTTTGAAGTTGGGTCGTGGGATCTGTTCGGGGGAAGGAGGATCCTTCACAACTGTTAGATCTAGAGAAAGGTGCATGAGGATTAACCCCTAAGTACTTCAGACTTCACGACTTAGGAGAAGTTTACGTGTGAAAGAGAAGAAAGGGTCGAAGTCCCAAAGAGGATCTACACCATAGATCTAGGGGGGGGTTGGGAGTGTTACCATTGGATTTGACCAAGGATGGATTAGAACTGTAGGGTTAAGCCAAGAGAGGAAGGTAAGAAATTTTGGGAGTTCGGCGTTCAAGAGAAATAGGGTATGATAAGGTGAAATATCCCAAATCCCGAAGTCCCAAAGTGACATGTCCTGCTGACGTCACTAAGGATGACGTGGACACATGGGATGTGTGCCACATGTCAGTGATTTAAGAACCTTTGTAAGATAGAAATGCAGTTAGAACGTGACATATGTCACCCTCCTGATTGGGTCACGTGTCGACTTCGTGTGTCCTGCCACGTGGCACTCCTGGTGGTGGCACAAGGAAGTTAAACTGGGCGAAGAAGTTAGCTAGATTGGGCCCGCATTAAATTTTATCACGATCTATCAAGATTTATGGTCGGGTGGCATTGCGGGGATCGAAGTTGCATGGAAGATAAATCTACAGGGCAATTCTGCAATCCAAACCATAGTTTCCGAGAAGGGGTATGTGTCAGTGTGGGGACAATTGTATAACGATCGGAGGGTTATCCCAAAACTGCCAACCTATGTTCCCGCAATTTGAAAAATTATAAAGTTTGATATGAATTTTTTAGTATTTATTAGTTCAAGCATGGAAACCATGGGCCCCAGTGGACGCATGGTGTTAGATTGTGAAGTCCGTAGACTTGACACTCTGGAAGAAATGTCTTGTGATGGAATGGGAGGAAGAAACCCTCGAAGTTCCATAATGTCAGAGTAAAGTGAAGTGATGATGTCACCGGGGTGGCGTGGAAGTATGCAGAGACTCACGGTTCGATAGTTTTGGGATGTGAAAGGTGAAATCCATCGAAGCCCGGAGCCTAAAGTTTCAGAACTCCAGATAAGTGAAAAATCATAAGTTTTGGGTTATAGTTGTGGTCACATGCAAACCAAGGGATGAAAAAAAAAGGGCTAGCGTCGAAATGTTGTTGCAGAACAGAACTAGGCTTAGAGATTGAAGCCTAAGGGGTTCTTGACCGACCAAGATCTACTGAAAATAGAATTTGATATTGTTTTGTTGAATCAGATTGGTTTATTCTAGAAAATTATTCAAGTTTGATAGTCTAACAAAAATCGATTGAATGAACATTTTGCAGAGTTAACGAGTGTCCGAACCGAACTGAATTTCTCCATAGTGTAGAGAAATGGGGAAGGCACAGGGTGCTTACAGTTCAAAAAATGAAGTTAGAGGAACATATGTCCATTTAGGAGTTGAAGGATCGAACTCCAATGGGCATGGAGAAGGGTTAGATAAAGAAGGAAGCATGATGAAAATCATTGAAAAGTTGCAGAAAGATGTCCAGACTCACTGAGCATATAACAAAAATCTCATGAAATCTAGGGAGAAACTAGGAGAATTCAACATAAAGTTGATGTATATCTTGGAAAGGATAGAAAATAAATTGTATAAGGAGAGTGTCTCAAGAAAATCAGGGAGTCACAGAAGAACAAAAAGTGATAGCAGACATCACCAACACTCCCCGAGGCATTCCAATAAGAGAGCACACAATAGCTCAAGTCCATCCCATGTTAGGAAGCATAAGAGATCTGGTGAGGATGAGCTATGAGGGGAAATGAACAAAATAAAACCTCCTACATTTGATGGGGAGAAAAAGAAGGATGAAGATGCAGAGACATGGTTGTTGGGCATGAGAAAGCATTTTCAATTACATAATTATTGTTCTCATGCAGAAGTAAGAATTTCCATATACCAACTTAAAGGAAAAGCATCCATGTGGTGGGATCAGCTAGTGCAAGTACAACACCTCAGGGAGAAAATGTGACTTGGAAGGATTTCAAGAGGCATTTTGAGAGTAAATACCTGACCAAGAGGTATTTGACAAAAAGATGAAAGAGTTATTTGAACTTAAATTGAGCAGCATTGCTATTGACGAATATGAAAGGAGATTCTTAGATCTATTGAAGTATGTCTCCTTCATTGAGGATGAGATAATGAATATTTAGAGGTACCTAAGTGTGCTTCCATATTTCATCTGTGATAAAATCCAATATGACGATCCCAAGAATCTGGAAGAAACTTTAAGGAGAGAAAAATGCTTATATGATCAGGAAAAAGGAAAGCCTACTTTCTAGAAGGCTTGGGAAGACAAGAAGAAGTTCAAGAAGGAACAGAGGTAGAAGGGAAACAAGCCTCCATTTTTTAGAAACAGTCCTCAAGGACAACCATATGTTAGAGAACATAGAATGGCTGAGGTAGGAGGGTAGAGGTCAAGGAAGGCACCCATTCAATGTTGGGGTTGTAAAGGAGACCACAAGTATAGATATTTTTCTCACAAAAGTGACAAGGTAAGAGTTGTCCACAATATACAACAAGCAGAGATAGTGGAGTACATGGGCATAAGCGTACCAAGGATCTATGTAGCCCTGGACAACATGCAAGTTGAGTTCCAATCACACATGATTGAAGTTGAAGGTATGATTAATAACCATGCCTTTACTATTTTAATTGTTTTGGGGGCTATTCATAGCTATATAGACCCTAAGGTAGTGGAAATATTTATTTTTCCAAGAAGAAATCATGGGAAATATTGGTTGGTATAGATAGCTACATGAGCCAAGAGAAAGGTTGTTGATTTGGTTAAATCATGTCCAGTGGGCATGAATGGACTGTGTAACAAGGAAGATTTGAACATCTTATCGTTGGGATCATATGATTGCCTAATTGGCATGGATTGGTTGGACCAACACCATGCCATATTAGACTGCCATTACAAGGCATTCACTTGCTTGAATGAGGAAGGAAAATGGAAAACAGTCCAAGGAATTCTGTTGACGGGTGAAATTGACCGTCCGTCAACTGGGAGAGTGGAACCGGTCCGGGGTTGTCTAATAACCCAAGCCGTTTGGGATGAATCACCCTGACGGTTTTAGCAGCTCCGTTAGCCGATCTAAGGTCCTAAGAAAACAAAAAAAAGAAAACTAATCTAAATTAACTAATCTAACTAAAAACAACTATTAAAACAAACTAAAACAAATCTAGCTATTCTATATATACAATCTACTATCTAATATTATACTAACTCTAAGAAATTAAATATCTAACTACTAACAGAAATAAATCTTATTCACAAAATGTACAATAATTACAATTTACAGATTTGAATGAAAACCTGAAAAACTCATTTGTATTCTGTCCTAAGATAGTAAGAGCTATTTTTTGTTGATTTTATAATTTTATGAACAATAAATAGAACTAAAACTAACTAAACTAAACAACTAAATTACTAACTCTAACTACAAATCTAAACTACACATATATCTAACTAAACTACTTAATTATACTAACAAATTAACCAACAAATAAATAACAAACTGACCTGGAGGAACGTTCCAGATTTGTCCTACATGTAATGATTTTCTTAGCTTGATCGGAGGGAGGAAACCCGCACCAAATTATCCAGGAGCTTCTCGTAAACAAAAGCTACAGTGCTCTTTAAATATGATTACAGGACAAACAAGACATAAAAATTACAGCAACCAAATGATTTATAAATCTTCACAGTTAGATAAACCTGTATGCAAAGATCTATACGTAATGATTCAATTAACGAAGAAGAGAAATTTGTGATTCATTAACTGAAACAAAGTAATTGTTGTACCTTTAAAAACAATGGAAGAGATCAGATTATGGATAGCACATTAATCAAATCATATCATCCTGCAATAGATTATGATAGCTACTGCAAACTGACATGCATAAAACATGAAACAAAAGATTGATATATTGAAAGTGAAAGTTGTAGCAATAACATCAACTCTCGTCTCAGTTTGTATTAGAAATCCATAGCCTGCTTCTCCCACAAGTGAGGATGATCCTTATTACAAAAAATAATAAGTATTTAAAGAACTTCCACAGTGTAAAACATCCCTGTGGAAGTTATCAAAATTGTTTACATAAATCTGGGAAAATATCCCAAATTTGACTATACTAACAACCTAAAATAAAAACTAAATTGCACAAATATCTCCTAGACTGCCACAGCATGCCCAATGCAATTCGTATGTACCTAAAAAGGTAAAAAATGGACAAGTTAGGAGGATATTTAGTTAATGAAAATGATAAAAATCCAATTCTATAGACTAGCTACATAATCTTGCAATTCTGTAGCTGGTCTAAATCAGACACAGAATCAACATTAAAATCAATTCAAATCTTTGAAAATACATTCAAATTATTAAAAGATATTTGATTTCTAAAAGCCTCATTAAAATCGACACTTATATGCAATTTGAACAAACTAAATCAAATGATGACAGAGATAGATACACTCTGTTTTGACCAATTCGGGTAAACAACATCGTATTGAATAACCGACAACAGTGAAATCGAATCATGGACGAATTGAAATCAATACAAAAATTGCTTCATCTACCCACAGATCACTTCGAATCCAAACCGAATCAACCAGATCATTTTCAAAATTGATCGCACCATATTTAACATAAACAAACAATCCATGCTATTAGCGAATCAAAACTGGTATGTAATTATCACAAATGAAATCATTGTGGAATTAATCGGTTGATAACAGGATCTGTAGGACTTCGTTTAATCGTTCGTTATCACCAATTAGGGGCAAACACAATCAATTTACAGTCCACGAAATCATTACTTGAATTCATTTCAAAACAAAATATTAACCAAATTTTCTCACACGAATTTGACAGAGATAACAAACTTGTTTTGAAAATTAAAATCAATAGAGCAACATCAAGTCTATTTTTGATATGAATCCAACTCATAAAAACAATCCAATCAAAATAAGAGTGAATCGAACAGTTTAAGTTTGACATAGTTGTTATGAATCAACACAGTTCGATTATTTCGGCGAAGAGATCTTTTGCACAGTTCAAATGAGAATATCGTTTCCGTACAAAACAGAGTCATTCTTTCCAAATCAGAGTCGAACAAAGTTGTGTTCTTGATTTAGAAGATTACATCACATAACATATTAAAAGATGATACAGTCAAACTCACAAAATCGTTCCAAAATCACACCATAAAATCAGAGCCGATATAATCCGAATCCAAATGAAAATGTTGAAAAAACAGAGTTGTTTTCCCAATTTGATAAACTGCATCGTAATTATCAAGCCGATTCCATCTTATGAAATCATTTCAGCAATCAAATCACAATAACTAAATCAGAGCTGTTGATATCCAACCACAACGAAATCAAATCAAAACATAGTCGTGCTCTAATTTCAGCATAAAAATCTCCTATACATATTAGATACAAACAAAATCCAAGCAAAAGAAAAGACCATTAATTTCGTTAATTCAAAAGACAAATGAATCAAACCCAGCGAAAACCAATCAATTGCTAAACTGGGCACGACCATATCGATAACCAAATCAAAACTTCATTTAATTTTGGCAAAACAAAAACAATGTACAGGATCCACAAAACTATGACAGAGTCATTTCGAATGATGGACAGAGCTATTTGAAAACCAAAATCAATTCATTATATCAATCTTAGCAATTCACAAAATGGAACTGATATCGAAATTCATACCTGGATGATGAGCAGACAACTTGGTTATGACATTTTGGAATTCACAAAGTCTGTAGCCGATTCAACATTCCTAAATATGATGGAACCAGTGGTCTTCTTCTTCTTTTCATTGGCTCGAAGCTTGTCCCTTTCACTAGTCAACACTGTAACTTGGTTTTCCAATGCTTTGATTTTCGATTGAAGTAAGGTAACGTCTGTATAGTAGCGTTCCAACAACACATCACACTGGTTGCATGACAACTTCCTGATAGTCGAGGTTTTGGGAGAATCACCGAGGGTTTCGTTAGGTAGCTTGATCCTTGGATAACTGAGAAATTTCCTTAGGCACGAGGGAAAATTAGAAACGAAATCATAGGGTGGCTCGGAGAACAAACCTTGAGAGTAGGGGTACTCACTAGCTAGGAAGCGTTCGATGTCAGAGTCCGAGTCTTCACTGAGGACTATGGGCTTCTTCTCAGCACTAGGTTTAGGTTTATTCCTAGCGAGTCTTTATATGAGTCGAGCATTCTTTTTACCTTTGTCGTCGACAGTAGGGTTACCTTTAACCTTTTTACTCATAGGCTTTTTAATAGCCTCAACCTTGTCTACTAAGACGTCGGGTAGGTCAATATCAGGGTCGACCGAGGGTTTAGGAGAGGGCAATAGGACATGGTAAGGCACGGGTGGCCCGACCTTAGTTTCACTAACCACAGGCTTGTCAATTTGGATAGGCTGTGAATCAACAAAACCATTTCGAGAGATAAACGCTTGCCAACTATCACCATGAAGATTTAAGTGGTGAACAACGATGAGTTTGATTAGGGCGTGGTGGAACAAGCTACTGTCGGCCTTCTCTCGTTTAAACCTCTTTGACATTTTATACAGACTACGCCGGAAATAAAATGGCATATTCAATGGATACCCAATGAAATTCATTAACAGTCGAAGGTGATAAAGAAAAACCAGTCCATAACGACCCTCACAGGTCACGAATTGTTTAACCACCATCAAAAGATCATTCCATCTTGGTTTAATCATGGAAATCGGCATACCTCTGTCACAGGATGTAACCTTTCGTGAGACGAATAGCAAAGGCCATGGCACCTCCTCCACTTTAGAGTTTTTAAAACATCGCTAGCCCATGGATGCTAAGCCTGTGGCAGAGCTAATGAACTCCTCATGCAGCTCAAGCTGAATGTCACCTATTTTAGCCCTACACCCATTAAAAGTCAGGCTGAACTGTTGTGCAACAAATAGATTAAAACCCTCAAACCATTGTACAAACATGAGCCAACCACTATCCTCTAAGTCTTTCCAGACGTTATCGAACAGTAGCAAGGCTTGACTGCCGTTCGAATCAATTCGCACCTCTGGTGCCATAAATAGGGTTCACGGTAAGCGACGTGAATGAGCCAGGGTTTGAACACAACACACACAGGAGCAGAACGCTTGAAGGGTTACCGATGCTAGCAGAGGTGAAACACTGATAAGGGGAGGCATTAATGACATCGTGCGAAGTTGGTGGAGCTATTTTCTAGCCATGCAAGATAGTCATTACCAATGGTACAACCGTCGGCGCTTTCAACTATTCAAATCACAACGCATCAGTGCTACAACTATGCCATTTCAATCAATCAAAACCTTTGATTAGTGGCTAAACCATTCACGCAAGCAATGGTTATAGTCTCAAACAAATAAATCGAAATCAATACCAATGTTTTGACTATGTGACATGTGTTATATAGAACAATTCATACGAAGAGTTTAACCAATGTGCCAATGCGTTTAATGTATACCAATATGCCAAGTGGAGTCATCAAATAGCATGTAAACACAATCCCCAATGTATCACAAACTCAATGAAACAAAATCGCACAATCAATCCAAGAATGTCAAATGAGTTCAGATCAAAAGGTCTTGACAACTGTATAATGATAAGTAAAAAGTAAACGCAGTGGGCATATCGATAAGAATGATAACGACAATTAAATAAAGATTTTAATGCGACCTCGAAAGACTAAGTTTTCACGCTTACAGTCATGAAAACAAAAACGAAGGTAAGTGTGCAAATAGTGCAAAGAATAAAAGTGTTGTTTATTTGAGAATTGCGACGAAAAATTAAGGTTTGCAAAACACTGGTGTAGGCAGCTTATAAGACAGTGGAAAAATGTGAATTGGCTACCAACAATGGCAACACACTGGTAGAAGCAGTTATCTCTACCAAAAGAACAAATTCAAATTAGGACAACAAAGATAATTCCAACTCAAAAACAACAACCAAAAAATCATATAAACATCATCATTAACCAACTATTCCAGAAGTGTTTTAAAAGATGAAAACAGATAATAGTCTTAAGACCAGCGAGTCACGATATTAAAGATAAAATCTCCAATACTGTTGAAAGAGCCACTGCTGCCAGCAGGCGTCCATAGCCTCGACAGGGTTGCCATTTAACCCACTCTAACATCTGTATCCTGCCAAGAAGTTCTAGATTAGAATAAAGGACATTAAGATGTTTCTTATTTGCAATTTTCATGTACCTGACATTGCTTCGCTGCCAGCGGGCCTGTTCAGTACCCCGACGAAGTTTTCTTGGCATCATGCATGAATTTACCCACTGCCAACAAACTTGTTCAGCATCCCGGCGGGTTTACAAGCACTTCCCATAGCTTTATTAATAATTTATTTTGTTTTGTTTTCCAAAGATATATAGTTGAGCGGGGTGACGCTGAAAATCATGATATTTTAACATATTTTTTTCAGACCTCATCAGAATTTTTTAGAATTGTCCTTTATTAAGATCCAGAGATGTTTCATTTATAAAAACAACTTCCTAAGGCAGGGAGACATCTTCTTAGTCATTCCCTTAAGGAATATGGACAGCGTAAAAAGATAATAGATGATCATGACAAGCTTTACTCAAAGATCGAAATCAATCAACTTCTTTCAAACAACAGACTTTTTTCCAATCATAGATATAACTTTCAAAAATATACAATTGATGTTTATACACTTTACTTAGCAGTTATTTCAGCGAAGGAACCTTCTGTTTTCTTTGTCTGAATAGCTCAGTATACAGGTATGTGTATTTCAAAAAACACAAACTGATAAACTCAAAGGGGAAATAAAAAACAAAAGCAAACGAAAAAGAAAACAAAGAAAAATATATACATAATATACAAGGGTTGTTATCAAGAAAAGTATCTTACCTCTTCTAACTTCATCAAAGCGTTAATTCAGTTTTGCAAAGGGGGACAATCTTCTTCTTGGATTTTCTGCGACAACTGTAGTGAAGGAAAAAGAATGTGAGGTGGCAGAATTGCTTCTCTGCCATACACGAGAAAAAAGGGGGAGTTACCTATAGCAGCTTTTGGCATTACCCTATCAGTCCATAGCGTGTTCAACAGTGCATTGTGCCAATTTTTGTGATTTTCAACCACCGTTCTCTTGATGATTTTAATCAAGTTCTTGTTTGTTGATTCTGCCAATCCGTTGCACTGGGGGTAATAGCTAGAAGAATACTTCAGTTTGATTCCTTTTTCCAAAGCGAATTCGCTCATCTCAAGAGAGGAAAAGTAAGAAGCGTTGTCGAATACTAAACAATCAGGGATACTAAAACGAGTGATAATATTTGAATTTAGAAAGGCAATTACCTGAATGGTGTTGACAGTTCTTAATGCAGCAGCTTTAGACCACCGGGTAAGGTAATCTGTGGCTGTCACAATAAAATTGTGCGGTTGTGAGGATGGGGGGTTGATTGGTCCTATGATGTCAAGACCCCACTGCTGAAAAGGAGAATCTACTGAAACGAGCTGCAAAGGAAAGGCTAGTTTTTTAACCGCCCTGATGCTTTCTGACAAATAATACACTTACGACACAAGGCATGGGTGTCCCTAAAAAGCGTGGGCCAGTAATAACCGGCTCTTAAAACTTTATGAGTAGTGGTGTCACCACCAAAATGGCCACCAACTTCTCCTGCATGCAACTCTAGCAAGACTTTTTCTGCTTCGTCTTTCTCAAGACAGCGCATCAGTACGTCGTCAAAACTTTGACGAAACAGGATACCATTAACCAGATGAAAGGAGGCATACTTTAATCTCAACGCTCTTCTCTTAGCGGGGTCCAGGTGATAGGGGTTGACCCATGTTCAAGACAGAATCTTATATCGTCATACCAAGGACTGACAGGGTTTTGTGCGCAACAGATGAGATTTTGATCGTGTTGTCCTAGGTTTGACGTATCACTTTCTTCTTGTTGTCCTGCTACTGAATCAGCAGCTAACTTGCATAACCCTTGGCCTCTCACTATCTGAGCTGGGGTGATTTCTAAGTCGTACTCCTGCAAGGAGGTGACCCAGTTAGCCCTCTTTTCTCCTAGTTCCTTTTGCACTAGCAAGTTCCTGGCGGCTCGGTAAGGGACAATGAATTTCGTCCTAGACTTCAAAAGATAGGACCAGAAATGCTTGACTACTTTGAAAACAGCGTAAGCTTGCTGATCTACCGCTTGGTAATTAAGTTCAGTGTCTTTGAAATCAGAGCTCATAAAGGCGATGAGTACTTCATTGTTCTCAGCGTTCTTTTGAGTTAGGACGGTGGCATAGGAACGGTCGGAAGCAAAAGTGTAGAGTGTAAAATCTTGAGAAAAGTTGGGGCTCATGAGAGACAGAGTGTCTATTATGGCCTTCTTTACTGCATTAAAAGCTTGATTTTCTAGGGGTCCCCAGTGATATTGGGTGTCTTTCTTTATTAGGTTCTGTAAAGGCCTGACCATTTCGGAGAAACTAGGGACAAATCTCCTCACAAAGTTTATTTGGCCTAAGAAAGATTGCATGGATTTTTTGGATGTAAGAGGGGGAAGTTTCACAATAACTTGTGTCCTTTCAGGGTCGATAATCATCCCTTCGCCTAACACAATAAATCCCAAGAGTTTAACCTGTTCTAGTGCAAAGATGGATTTTTTAGGATTCAAAGAGATGTCGTATTTACGACATCGCAGTAGGACGGCTCGTAAGTGAGCTAGATGATCGTTTTTGTTTTTAGAAAATATAGTAACATCATCTAAGTAAAATATGATGGACTGATTGATTAAGCCTCGGAAAGCGATGTCCATTGCTCTCTGGAAAGTGGCACCAGCATTAATCAATCCAAAGGGCATTTTTCGATAAGCATAAGTGCCCCATGGGGTACGGAAGGTAGTTTTAAGTTGGTTTGGGGGAGACATTAGAACTTGGTTGTACCTTGAGAAACCATCTAACAAGGATAGCCTCTCGGAACCAGATACCTGTTGAAGGATCTGTTCCATGGGTGGGACATGATAGTTATCTTTATCAGACGCTCTATTAAGGTTTCGGAAATCAACACAGAGTCAGATTTCCCCACTTTTCTTCTGGACTGGGACAAGGTTGGAAACCCATTGAGTGTGCCTAACAGGGAAAATAATCTTAGCATTTAAGAGCTTATTCAATTCTTTTTGAATGGTCGGTTTGAGTTTAGGGTGCATTTTTCTCAATTTTTGTTGGAAGGGGGAGGACTGGGGTTTCATGGGAATAACATGCTGTATGATGTTAGGGTCAAAAGTTTTAAGGTCATCATACGTCCATGCAAAGACATCTTTAAATTATTTAAATAATTTAATAAATGCAACTTTTTCTTGTTCAGAGCATCCTACCCTTAGATTAATTCACTGCGGATTGTCCTTAGTTCCTAAGTTTACTTTTTCATATGATAATGAGGAACTATTGGTTTTACAGTTGACTGTCTTTTTAAATTTATCTTCAAAATCATAAAACTTCTCTAATCTAACTATAGATTTAGGTATCGAATTTACCGTGTCCGATAAAGCTTCAGGAGTTTTCGGATCAGGTATTACCGTAAAATCGTGCAAATTGTCGTCGTGTGTGTGTTCATCTATCACCATGCCTTGAAAGGTTTCTTCCATGTGCAGAAAGTTAATGATCTGTTGGTCGTCGTCAAAGACTCTCTAGTTCATGATGTTATCGGGCATTGATGGCTGGAACAACAGCTCGACGGAGAATGCGTCCGGGGACAAGCCTTCTGCAGGGAAGACTTTAGAAGCAACGTTAGCTAATAGATCTGCTTCAGAATTATTCGATCTAGGAATGGAGTTTATATTGAAAGCAGAAAATTTATTCATTAAATTCCATACCTCGAATTGGTATCTTTTCAGATATGGAGACAAACAGTGGATAGAATCTCTCACCTATCTAACCACTATTTCATAGTCGCCAAAGACAACCAAGTTTTGAATGTTCATATCCAAAGATTTTCTGAGACCTTGTAGTAAAGCCTCATATTCTGCAGTATTATTAGTACATTCAAATTCTAGCCTACATGCAGTTAATGTTTTGTTACCTGCCGGATCGATAATGACGTAGCTTGCTCCAGCTCCTTCTTTGGACTTTGACCCGTCAAAATAAAGAGACCAAACTTGATTTCCATCGGGTACATGAGACCGTTGCGTGGAAGTTGTTGGCTGGACATATGCTACAATCTCGGACCGTTGTTCTGGATTGGTGATAGTTGAAGCCTCGGCCATGAAATTACCAAAAAAGGTGTCCATCCCTTGTACTTTGGGTGAATCAGCAAAAGGTGTAAATGGTTCGTTGGGATCGTTCAAATCTATGACCGTGAACTTAAGGTAGCGTTCACGATTCACCTTGATCTTGTTAGGCTTTCCATTCTCTGGAAGCCACAGATGAGACCAATCCGTCGTGAAATAGCCATGTAATTGCTCCGACTAGTCCCTGCTTAAAAACATACCATACACTTCTGGAATATACACAATAATTATATCAATAACTTGATGAACCTTGGGGTTAGACGATAATCTTATAAGTACATTGTTTAGTTCGCCTATAACTTGAACATTGGTCCGATCAAGTTGTATGATTTTTAAGGTGGAGGGTTTGACTTCGGCATTAATCTTTTGGCATATAGACCATGGCATCACATTGGATGATGCCCCTGAGTCTACCATACAATTATGCATGTTTCTATTAAAGATTTCGAATATTAATAAAAATGGAGGTACATTTTTGCGAGTGCTAAGAGTGGTAGCTTGTGGCTTTTTACTCGCAGTTTCTAAAGCTACTTTATCTACATTATTTACATTATTTACATTGCTTACAAGAAGGCCTCCTCTGTCTTGGGGATCAGGATTGTTTTTAGTGGAAGTCTTCTGAGGAACTTTGTTTTGCACAACCTTGTTACCACTTGAATTTCCATTTTTTCTATTCTCTCAGATATTCTGTAACATTTTTTGAAGAAGAAATGGAAATTTCAATAACTCATAAACATAAATGTTAACCCTTAACTTTTTAAGATCTTCAACTAAATCGTAATCTAAGTTGGGGTTCACATTACTCTGTTTAGTCTCAGCTGATTTAAATTTCTTTGGAGATAAAGTTGTAGGGTTTTCGGAAGAAGGTTTGTTTGTTGTCTTACTCCTGGTATTATAGGGATGCACTATCTCGAAGTTAGCTTGAAAGATGCTATCCGAGAAGTGTCCAAAAATGTTCAAAGAAGACTCCTCTTCTTGAACTGACTCTTGTTCAACTACCTCCTCAGGAATCTCAGGAGGCATCAAGTTATCTTGGGCTTCTAGAATTGTTTGAAGGGCGCATTGTAGACTTTCTAGATTAAGGCCTTCGGTGGTTGGATTAGGTCGATTTGTGGGAAAAGGCTTCTAGAATGGGGGTTTGTAAGGCCCTTTGTTTGAGGAATCTTCTTCGGTCTTCCTTTTTAAGTCTATAACTTGATTTGACATTTTTTGAACAACTTTTGTTAAGTTTTCTAAATCAGAGTTTTCAGGTTGTGTTTTACTTTGAGTAGGTCTGGGGAGGATTTCAATCTTCTTTTTGGAAGAAGAAATAGTCTATGTTTCGTTGCTAGTAGCATCTTTAAGACTAAGTATGTCTTTTTCAATCTGGCTAGCCTCTTCGAAGGCTTCTAACAACGTGGCTTTCTTAGATCGTTTAACCCAAATAACTATATTTTGATGCAAAGCTTTAGTGTAGTATGCTATTATAAGATTCTCAGCGAGCATGGAATCTACAGGGATTCGATTTTTAAGTGTTAAGAATCTTTGATTAAAATCTTTAACTTTCTCTTTTGGGTTCATTCTTAAGCTAGAAAGGTCCATGACTAGGACTTTCGGAGGCTTACCATCTCCGAACTTTTCCAAAAAGCATGACTCAAATTTTTCCCAAGATACAATGGTATGGGGTTGCTGGGAAAAGTACCATGTTGATGCATTGCCCTTGAAAGTGTAGGGGAACAACCTACAGACAACGTCTTCATGTTCGACATTGCGGAGTCTTATGGCTAACATAAACTTTTTAATGTGATCTTCAGCGATCTGTTTACAATCAGGGTCAAACTTGGGAAGCCATTTCTCCGGATGTTTAGGTAGAGGATGTTGAGCTCCAGGTACAGCTACGACATCCTGATCAAGCCAAGGTCTAGCAGGGTTTTTCTGATTTTCCATAGGGGTAATGGGTGTGGAAGGCTGAGAAGGGGAACTGCCTTCGTCAGAGGAATCGCCTCCAGAAGAGGAAGGAGATGATGGAGGTGGTGAAGGAGGTATTCCATATCCTCCTGCAGCAGGTTTAGGATTGGATCTGAAGGATTCACAGTGAGGTTAGTGCTTCCTAATTGTTCTCTGATGTCAGAGAAATCCAAAGGTTGTCCCCACGGACGGTTTGGTTGCCTCAAACGGGCTAAGGCACTATGTGTTTTTATAAGAGATTGACGGACAATCTCTTGTATATCACCACCTGTAGGATTAGGGGTTGTTGGTTCAACTGTGATCTGTGGATCATCGGTTGATGTAGTTGTTGTTTGAAAGGGAATATTATCGTTTGAATGGCTTCTAGTCACTATAGGTGAGCGATTAGGTTGTGGAGGAGTCTTGCGACCGCCTCATGCCATTAATTAATTTCAGGCCCTCCTTCTAGCGCCATACTGGGGATGGGCGAAATTGAACGTCCGTCAACTGGGAGAGTGGAACCAGTCCAGGGTTGTCTAATAACCCAAGCTGTTTGGGATGAACCACCCTGACAGGTCTAGCGGCTCCGTTAGCCGATCTAAGGTCCTAAGAAAAAAAAAAAAAAAAATACTCTAAATTAACTAATCTAACTAAAAAAAACTATTAAAACAAATTAAAACAAATCTAACTATTCTATATATACAATCTACTATCTAATACTATACTAACTCTAAGAAATTAAATATCTAACTACTAACAATAATAAATCTTATTCACAAAATATACAATAATTACAATTTACAGATTTGAATGAAAACCTGAAAAACTCATTTGTATTCTGTCCTAAGACAGTAAGAGCTATTTTTTGTTGATTTTATAATTTTATGAACAAGAAATAGAACTAAAACTAACTAAACTAAACAACTAAATTACTAACTCTAACTACAAATCTAAACTACACATATATCTAACTAAACTACTTAATTATACTAACAAATTAACCAACAAATAAATAACAAACTGACCTGGAGGAACGCTCCAGATTTATCCTGCATGTAATGATTTTCTTAGCTTGATCGGAGGGAGGAAACCCGCACCAAATTATACAGGAGCTTCTCGTAAACAAAAGCTGCAGTGCTCTTTAAATATGATTACAGGACAAACAAGACATAAAAATTATAGCAACCAAATGATTTATAAGTCTTCACAGTTAGATAAACCTGTATGCAAAGATCTATACGTAATGATTCAATTAACTAAGAAGAGAAAGTAATTGTTGTACCTTTAAAAACAATGAAAGAGATCAGATTATGGATAGCACATTAAACAAATCATATCATCCTGCAATAGATTATGATATCTAAAGTAGTCTATAATCAACTGCAAACTGACATGCATAAAACATGAAAAAAAAGATTGATATATTGAAATCAAAAGCTGTAGCAATAACATCAACTCTCGTCTTAGTTTGTATTAGAAATCCATAGCCTGCTTCTCCCACAAGTGAGGATGATCCTTATTACAAAAATAATAAGTATTTAAAGACCTTCCACAGGGTAAAACATCCCTGTGGAAGTTATCAAAACTGTTTACATAAATCTGGGAAAATATCCCAAATTTGACTATACTAACAACCTAAAATAAAAACTAAATTGCACAAATATCTCCTAGACTGTCACAGCATGCCCAATGAAACTTGTATGTACCTGAAAAGGTAAAAAATGGACAAGTTAGGAGGATATTTAGATAATGAAAATGATAAAAATCTAATTCTATAGACTAGCTACATAATCTTGTGATTCTGTAGCTGGTCTAAATCAGACACAGAATCAGCATTAAAATCAATTCAAATCTTTGAAAATACATTCAAATTATTAAAATATATTTGATTTCTAAAATCCTCATTAAAATCGACACTTGTATGCAATTTGAACAAACTAAATCAAATGATGACAGAGATAGATACACTCTGTTTTGACCAATTCAGGTAAACAACATCGTATTGAATAACCGACAGTAGTGAAATCGATTCATGGACGAATTGAAATCAATACAAAAATTGCTTCATCTACCCACAGATCACTTCTAATCCAAACCGAATCAACCAGATCATTTTCAAAATTGATCGCACCATATTTAACATAAACAAACAATCCATGATATTAGCGAATCAAAACTGGTATGTAATTATCACAAATGAAATCATCGTGGAATTAATCGGTTGATAACAGGATCTGTAGGACTTCGTTTAATCGTTCGTTATCACCAATTGGGGGCGAACATAATCAATTTACAGTCCACAAAATCATTACTTGAATTCATTTCAAAACAAAATATTAACCGAATTTTCTCACACGAATTCGACAAAGATAACAAACTTGTTTTGAAAATTAAAATCAATAGAGCAACATCAAGTATATTTTTGATATGAATCCAACTCATAAAAACAATCCAATCAAAATAAGAGCGAATCAAACAGTTTAAGTTTGACATAGTTGTTATGAATCAACACAGATCGATTATTTCGGCGAAGAGATCTTTTGCACAGTTCAAATGAGAATATCGTTTCCATACAAAACAGATTCATTCTTTCCAAATCGGAGTCGAACAAAGTTGTGTTCCTAATTTAGAAGATTACATCACATAACATATTAAAAGATCATACAATCAAACTCACGAAATCATTCCAAAATCACACCATAAAATCAGAGCCGATATAATCCGAATCCAAATGAAAGTGTTGACAAAACAGAGTCGTTTTCCCAATTTGATAAACTACATCATAATTATCAAGCCGATTCAATCTTATGAAATCGTTTCAACAATCAAATCATAATAACTAAATCAGAGCTATTGATATCCAACCACAACGAAATCAAATCAAAACATAGTCGTGCTCTAATTTCAGCATAAAAATCTCCTGTACAGATTAGATACAAACAAAATCCAAGCGAAAGAAAACACCATTAATTTCGTTAACTCAACAGACAAACGAATCAAACCCAGCGAAAACCAATCAATTGCTAAACTAGGCACGACCAAACTGATAACCAAATCAAAACTTCATTTAATTTTGGCAAAAGAAAAACAATGTACAGGATCCACAAAACTATGACAGAGTCATTTCGAATGATGGACAGAGCTATTTGAAAACCAAACTTAATTCATTTTATCAATCTTAGCAATTCACAAAACAGAATTGATATCGAAATTCATACCTGGATGATGAGAAGACAACTTGGTTATGACATTTTGGAATTCACGAAGGCTGTAGCCGATTCGACATTCCTAAATACGATGGAACCAATGGTCTTCTGCTTCTTGTCATTGGCTCGAATCTTGTCCCTTTCACTAGTCAACACTGTAACTTGGTTTTCCAATGCTTTGATTTTTGATTGAAGTAAGGGAACATCTGTATAGTAGCATTCCAACCACAGATCACACTGGTTGCATGACAACTTCCCGACAGTCGAGGGTTTGGGAGAATCACCGAGGGTTTTGTTAGGTAGCTTGATCCCTAGATAACTGGGATTGTTCCTTAGGCACGGGGGAAAATTAGAAACGAAAACATAGGGTGGCTTGGAGCACAAACCTTGAGAGTAGGGGTACTCACTAGCTAGGAAGTGTTCGATGTCAGAGTCCAAGTCTTCATTGAGGACTATGGGCTTCTGCTCAGCACTAGGTTTAGGTTTATTCCTAGCCATTCTCGATATGAGTCGAGCATTCTTTTTACCTTTGTCATCGATAGTAGGGTTACCTTTAACCTTTTTACTCACAGGATTTTTAATAGCCTCAACCTTGTCTGCTAAGACGTCGGGTAGGTCAATATCAGGGTTGACCGAGGGTTTAGGAGAGGACAATAGGACATGTTAAGGCACGGGTGGCCTGACCTTAGTTTCACTAACCACAGTCTTGTAAATTTGGATAGGCTGTGAATCAACAAAACCATTTCGAGAGATAAACGCTTGCCAACTATCACCGTGAAGATTTAAGTGGTGAACAACGATGAGTCTGATTAGGCCGTGGTGGAACAAGCTACTGTCAGCCTTCTCTCGTTTAAACCTCTTTGACATTTTATACAGACTACCCTGGAAATAAAATGGCATATTCAATGGATACCCAATGAAATTCATTAACAGTCGAAGGTGATAAAGAAAAAACAGTCCATAACAACCCTCACAGGTCACGAATTGTTTAACCACCATCAAAAGATCATGCCATCTTGGTTTAAGCGTGGAAATCAGCATACCTCTGTCACAAGAAGTAACCTTTCGTGAGACAAACAACAAAGGCCATGACACCTCCTCCACTTTAGAGTTTTTAAACCATCGCTGGCCCGTGGATGCTAACCCTATGGAAGAGCTAATTGTTGTAGGAAAATCTACCTGCGGACAAGTAGATTGCCTCAAAGAGATAGACTCTACTCTAAGACAAAAAGTGCTTAGCGTGGACATTGACTTCCTTTCAAATACATACAAACTAGCACATGAGAAGGAAGGAGAACAACAGTACATTTTTATCGATGTTTGTCCCTGCACGCTCCAAATCGAGCTCCGAACTCTCACTCCTCACTGAGTTCTGTAGACAAACAAAGTACGACCGCTTCCTACTCTATTGATGTTAGCTTGAAAATAGATCTATCTATCAATGATAAGTTCATGTAACATCAAACACAAACTAGAAAGAAACAGGCCAAGCGTGTCATATTAATGAGAATAACGACAACAGTACTTACAATCGTAGATGTGAATGCGACATCTTCGTCAAGTTCCCTTTGTCTAACCCTTGCTCGAAAGATCCACAGCCTGGATGATGCCAGCTTCACTGATCACTTCTCCTTTGACTGACTGTGTGTTCCCTATGAGATCATAGGTTTGATGCTAACAATTCTTCTCAATCAGCTCTATTCCAGCACCACTTATGAGATCATAAGTTTGGTGTGATTCTCCTTTTTCCATTCTTCTTTCACCATTAGAAAGCTTTCTTATATATCCTTGGAGAGGCTTTAACCACTTGAGATATCCTTGGGGAAGTTGAGGATTTGCCTCCTTCAGTTGAGGATCTACCCTAAGATCATGGCTTGACTAGGGATTCGAATCCAACTGCCTTCCAAGAATGAAATGATGCTTCCCCCATTCATCTCAACAGCTTAACAACTGCCCAGAATAGGTAGCGCTCCTTCAAAAGAACCATCAAAGCATTGTAGCGCTCCCTAGTAGGCTTTAGGGGGGCGCCATCACTTTCAAAATATATAGCGCTCCCTCAAAAGGGCTAGAGGAGATTTATAACGCTCCCTGACAGTGTAAGGGGGAGCGCTGATGCTCCAAGATAGTGTAAGGGGGAGCGCTCCCCTCCAAAAACTCAGTTTTTGAGGTGCTTTCATATGGCAAAAGGTTTGCAAGCCCGCTGACTCATTTCTCCTCTTTCAAATCAAATGTTTGAGGTGTTTCAAGTGTCCTTCTCATGTCGTTATAGGCACAACATAGGCATCATGTTAGTATGCTTCCCTGACACTTGCGACACTTGTGAGCAACATGCGACACTTGCGACCTTGTGAGCAAAATGTGACACTTGCGACCTTTGTAATGATGACACTTGTGACACTATCAAAGTGAGTAATTTTGATGTGTAACACTAATGAACTCCTCATTCAGCTCAAGCTGAATGTCGCCTATTTTGGCCCTACACCCATCAAAAGTTAGTGTGAACTGTTGTGCAACAAATAGATTAAAAGCCTCAAACCGCTGTACAAACATGAGACAACCACTATCCTCTAAGTCTTTCCAGGCGTTATCGAACAGTAGCAAGGCTTGACTGTCGTTCGGCTCAATTCGCACCACTGGTGCCATAAATAGGGTTCACGGTAAGCGACGTGAATGAGCCAAGGTTTGAACGCAACACACACAGGAGCAGAATGCTCGAAGGGTTACCGATGCTAGCAGCGGTGAAACAGTGATAAGGGGAGGCATTAATGACATTGTGCGAAGGTGGTGGAGCTATTTGTTGGCCATGCAGGATAGTCATTACCAATGGTACAACCGCCGACACTTTCAACTATTCAAATCACAACGCATCAGTGTTACAACTATGCCATTTCAATCAATCAAAACCTTTGGTTAGTGGATAAACCATTCGCGCAAGCAATAGTTATAGTCTCAAACAAATAAATCGAAATCAATACCAATGTTTTGACTATGTGAAATGCGTTATATAGAACAATGCATACCAAGAGTTTAACCAATGTGCCAATGCATTTTATGTATACCAATGTGCCAAGTGGAGTGATCAAATAACATGTAAACACAATCCCCAATGTATCACAAACTCAATGAAACAAAATCGCACAATCAATCCAAGAATGTCAAATGATTTCAGATCAAAAGGTCTTGCCAACTGTATAATGATAAGTAAAATGTAAACGAAATGGGCATATCAACAAGAATGATAACGACAATTCAAAAAAGATTTTAATGCGACCTTGAAATACCAAGTTTTCATGCTTACAATCATGAAAACAAAAACGAAGGTAAGTGTGCAAATAGTGAAAAGAATAAAAGTGTCGTTTATTTGAGAATTGCGACAAAAAATTAAGGTTTTCAAAACACTGGTGTAGGCAGCTTATAAGACAGTGGAAAAATGTGAATTGGCTACCAACAAATTCCCAGTGCAGTTATTGTCTGGGAAATCTCAGCAATGCAGTTGATGAAGTGCTACAGGATAAGGTGCCAAATTTGGAAGATCGTGCAATCTTGGAAGATTTTGAAGATGTGTTCAAGGATTTACCAAGACTACCTCCAAAGAGAGATATTGATTTCTCTATTAATTTGATGCCTGGAGAAGCTCCAGTATCAAAGACTCCTTACAGAATGAGTACACCAGAGCTGAAGGAATTGCAAATGCAGCTTGAAGAACTTCTGAAGAAGGGATATATACACCCAAGTGTGTCACCTTGGCGTGCCCCAGTCTTGTTCGTGAAAAAGAAAGATGGGACATTGAGATTATGCATCGACTTCAGACAGGTGAACAAAGTAAATATAAAGAACAAGTATCCTTTTCCACGGATTGATGATCTCTTTGATTAATTGAAGGATTCAAAGATATTTTACAAGATAGATATTAGGTCAGGATACCATCAAAGTAAGGATTAAAGAGGAGGATATCAGCAAGACGTCCTTCAGGATAGGGTACAATCATTATGAGTTCACAGTGGTGCCATTTCGGTTACCAAATGCACCTGTTGTTTTCATATGCTTAATGAATGTTGTTTTCCGGGAATATTTAGACAAGTTTGTCATTGTCTTTTTGGATGACATTCTTATATATTCCAAGTCAAGAAAAGAACATGAGCATCATTTGAGGATGGTGTTGCAAGTGCTAAGGGAACTTCAACTATATGCCAAATGGAGCAAGTGCTCATTTTATCAAAACAAAATTCATTATTTGGGGCATATCATATCTGAAGAAGGGATAGCAGTGGACCCTGAAAATATTGAGGCCATTAAAGGGTGGACACCGCCTAAGAATGTGACAAAAGTTAGATCCTTCATGGGTCTAGCTAGCTACTACAGAAGGTTCATTGCAAGGTTTTCAAGAATATCTCACCCCATCACTTCCCTGCAAAGGAAGGGGAAGAAGTTTCAATGGACAAAAGAATGTGAAAAGAGTTTCCAACAATTGAAGCCATTGTTAACTAGTGCTCCAATTCTGAAGATCGCAGATCCGAATGAAGATTTCATGGTTTGCAAATATGTGTGCAAATAAGGACTTGGTGGAGTCCTTATCCATAATGGGTTTGTAATATGTTTCGAGTCCATAAAAATGAAAGAGAATGAAAGACTCTATGCCACTCATGATTTGGAATTGGCAGCCATAGTGCACGCTTTGAAGAAGTGGAGGCACTACCTCATGGGAAATAGGTTTGAGCTAAGGACAAACCATAACAATCTGAAATATTTGTTTGATCAGCCTACTTTGAATGCTAGGCAGAGTAGATGGTTGGAATTTCTCTGTGAGTATGACTTTGATATCAAGCACGTCAAAGGAAAGGAGAACAAAGTGGATGATGCACTCAGCAAGACAGTGCATGAACTGCATGCTACAACCATTAGCATGTATCAAATAGATCTCAAAGGAATAATTTGTGAAGCTACAAAAGAAGATTTGTAGTACATGGAATTGGTAACAAAATTGCAGCAAGGTAAAATGTAGCAGAAAACTGAAGATTATGAATTGGGAATTGACGAAATTCTCTTGGAAAAAAACATATTTTATGTACCAGATTCTCCGTAATTGAGAAGTGGGATTTTAAAAGAAATGCATAATGTGCCTTATGCAGGACACCCAGGATATCAAAAAAAAAAAAATTAGCAGTCATGAGCCAATATTATTAGCCCAACTTGAAGAGGGAGATTGTTGAATACATATCTAAATGCTTGGAATGTCAAAGGGTCAAGGTTGAGCACATACACCCATATGGGTTACCACAACCATTACCCATTCTTGAGTGGAAATGGGAAGTGGTGACAATAGATTTCATCATAGGATTGCCCAGAACAAGCAAGCATCATGATGCAATCATGGTAGTGGTGGACAAGCTTACTAAAGTTGTCCATTTCATTCCTATAAAGACTACTCATAAGGAAACTAATGTGGTTGATATTTATATGAGGGAAGTAGCACGCTTGCATGGCGTACCCAAGAAAATTGTGTTTGATAGACACCCAAAGTTTACATCAAAGTTATGGAAGGGGTTATTCAAAGGGTTCGGAACAAATCTAAACTTCAACACTGCTTATCATCCTAAGTTTGATGGGAAGACAGAAAGGGTGTATGAAGTGATAGAGGACATGCTAAGGATGTATGTGATGGACAAACCATCTAAATGGGAGGATTATTTACGCTTGTAGAATTTGCCTACAACAATGGGTATCAAGCATCATTGAAGATGATCCCATTTTAAGCACTTTATGGAAGGAAGTGAAACACCCCAGTAAGCTGGGACAACCCAGTTGATAGGGCAGTGGTTGGGCCAGAGTTTCTCCAGGAAATGGAAGAACAAATGCTGAAGATTAAGAAGAATTTGAAGGATGCCCAGGACAAGTAGAAAATTTATGTTGATAAGAACATAACTCACGGGGAATTTAAAGTAGGGGATCATGTATTCCTGAGAGTGAAGGCCAACAAAAGCTCCCTGAAGTTGGGAAATTGTTCAAAGTTGGTAGCTAGAAATTGTGGGTAGCTTGAAATCCTAGAGAGGATTGGTATAGTGGCATATAGGCTTGCATTGCCTGCATGCATGTCTATACATAATGTATTTCATGTGTCATTTCTTAAGAAGTATGTACCTTATGCTAATCATGTTATTGATTGGAATGTGATTCAGGTGGAACAGGAAAGCACTTTTCAGGTGCATCCGGTACGTATACTTGATCGAAAAAGCAAGAAGCTATGGAATTGAGCCATAGGCCTTGTAAAAGTTCAGTGGACCTGGTACGGTATTGAGGATGCAACATGGGAGCATGAATATGCTATGTGGGCATAATACCCACATCTTTTTGAATATTTTTAAAATCTTGTTGATATTATGTAAACGAGTTGCACTGAGGATAGTGCAAAAATAAGGGGACGGGATTGTAATACCCCAAGATGAGCCCCTCTGAAATGTAATGATGTTTGTAGGCTGGTGAGACAAGTAATTATAAGTTGGTAAGATTATGTGTTTATTAGGTTGAAGAGCCTAGATGCTAAGGTTAGTGTGCTTGATTTTTGTATATGTAATTATGCAGATTATTAATAAAATACATTGTTGCATGTAGACCGACCACAAAGAAAGAGTTATGGGGGACTAAGCTCCACTGGGTAGGGAAAGGAATGGGGCTGAGAGGCTAGGAAAGAGGGGCTAAGATTGAGGGCTTAACCCAAGGTAATATTATAATGTATTCCTGAAAATCACTAAAGTTGGGATAATAAACCTAGTTATCCTAAGTTCCTTTAAGGGAGGAACAAACTCCAAGTGGAGAGGAGCATTCTCCTAGAGAGCCAAGTGTCACCCAGGATGCATGCATATTTTATGTGGGAAGTTCCACCATTTTGGGGGTTCACGAACCATTCTGGCCACCTTCCTGAGGAGTTCTCTCTCACCATGGCAGCTCTCTCAGGATTTTGCAGGATGACCATTCTCACCATTGCATCTCACTCAACATTCTGACCAGCCTAGCCATTTAGTCTCCTACGAGTTCATCCTCATTAGGGTGGCCATCCCTTGTGCAGTTAATGCACACACTGAACAAGTACACATCCATAGTCATTTCTGTTGGTTGTGGAGCCTGATTATCTTCTTGATTTAGAGGTCTTTCACTTTCAGCCGTGTTTATACCCCATGAAGTATTTACACCCGAGAATTATGTACACTCTTCCACGCAGGGGAGTGCAGAGGGGGGGTACCCCCTCTGCGGGGTCCGGGGGGGATATCCCCCCGGGTGGGGGGTCTGGGGGCAAGCAGGCCCCCAGCGGGGGTTTGGGAGTGAAGCCCCCGAAGCAAAAATTGCCTTGTAAAAGTATATTGTAATTTCATTGTAAATATAGACCGTTCATTATAAGGTCGCAGATCTAATGATAGATATTATGTTAGGGTTTTTTTCCCTAGAAGGCAACCCTCTTTTATGAGGGAAATGTATTGCGGCTATGTAAGTTGCGCAAGTATTGTATTCTGAGAGAGGATACTGTGGGAGAAAGAAGAGGAAGTTACAGTGGGTTTTACTGTAGGTTGTATCACTTCATTTTGTTGGATAATAATAAAGAAAGGACTTGGCAATTTCTTTGGTGGACGTAGCCCACACTGGGTGAACCACGTAAATCTGTGTCTCTCTTGTATTGTGTATCTTCTGTGTTTTATTTCCGCATTTGTTTTATTTTATTGCTCCGTAGTCCTGTTTTTCTAACAACTGGTATCAGAGCGTACGATAACTCGTAGGAAAAGAGGGTTCCTAGTTCGAGTGGGAGCAATTTTGGAAGATGGAAAGTTTAGGGTCGAGAAATTTAACGGCCAAAACTACCAGTTATGGAAGATGCAGATGGAAGATTATTTATATCAGAAGGATCTATTCCTACCATTGAGCAGAGTAGCAAAGAATTCGTTGGCCATGAAGGATGAAGAATGGGAGATTCTTGACAGAAAGGCTCTAGGAACGATACGACTGAGACTGGCAGCATCGGTGGCTTTCAATATCTCGAAAGAAAAGACAACGAAGGGTTTGATGGACGCATTGGCCAAATTGTATGAAAAACCCTCGGCGTCCAATAAGATATTTCTAATGAAGAGATTATTTAATATGAATATGTCATAAGGTGGGTCTGCTGCAGATCATTTAAATGAATTTAATACGGTTACTAATCAACTAAGTTCTGTAAAAGTGGACTTTGATGATGACGTTAGGGCTCTTCTAATCTTGTGCTCATTGCCAGAAAGCTGG
>JZKD02S1676382.1:144341-158438 GCA_000966675.3 Picea glauca | reverse complement strand
AAACAAAATTTATGTATTATTTATGCAACAGTCCACTCAAACTTTTTAATAGAAAGCTCCATCATTATTAATTTCAACCTTTGATAAATAAACAATTATTTTTCTTTGTACCATCAAAGATGGATTTCTTCATATAAAGACCCCACCACTAATAGCTTTAGCTTCTGGTCCCAAAAAAACAGAACTTCTCACAAAGATTCCTCTACTACTCTCGGTCTATCATTACTTTCCTTTGTAGACACCGTGTTTCAGAGTTTTGTCGGTCTTAATCAGGCCATCTAGAAGCACGTGAAAGAAAGACTTTTAGTGAACCGCCAACCAATCCCACCTTTATTGACAATTCAGTGGATTTGGATGTTTATGTGGATAGTCATCCAATTAGATAGGGATAAAAGACAATGAAGAGCTCCACCACAAACAGCTTCATGTTTTGGTCAAACAAAAACAACACATTGATAAAGAGATATTTCTTCCCTCACCACTCGTTAGAGATATTTTGTTATCTTTCTAATAAAATTAATATTTTAATATATTATTAAAAAATAAATAATTTATAAATATATTGTCTTATAGTTTAAATGTTTTATTTTTTTTTGTTGTTTTTAGACGATTTTTTTTTTTGATTTTGTTAGGATTTTTTTCTTTTGATTTTGATAAAAATTTGATGAAGAATGATTGGATCTGTAGATTTGAGTGACTAAGTTTGTATAATTCAAGTGCGGGTTTTCAGCACATTGAATCCATTTATACATTCAGAAAATAGCTATTTTATCCAAATTTACATCTCTAAATTCCAACTATATATTGTAACTCATACATTTTAAAATTTCAATAGTTAATTAATATTAACAAATTCATTAAAAGTATATAATAAACTCTTATTCAAGCCATCCATGATCCTACATTTATCAATAATTAATCGATTTGGATGATTGTGTGGATGATCATGCCATATAGGAATGTGGTTGGTTCCCTCTTCCCCTTTACAACCAACGCATGTATAGAGGATCATTGCATTTGAATTATTGGAATACATAATAATATATTTCAAAATGAATGATTGGATTACAAACATTAAATTAAACTATGTTAATTTATTAATGGTTAACATGTTTGTGATGATTTTATTAATTAAATTTAAATTTAGTTAAAATATGAAATACATGGAGAGTTTGTGTATATGAAGTTGTAGAAATCGATAGTTTTGGTTATATGGAGAGTTTGTGTATATGAAGTTGTAGAAATCGAGAGTTTTGGTTATATGGAGAGTTTGTGTATATGAAGTTGTGGAATCAAGAGTTTTGGTTATATGGAAAGTTTGTGTATATGAAGTTGTAAAAATTGAGAGTCTTGGTCATATTTATTAGTTAAATATTTGAATTATAGGTGTATTTAACAAATTTTATTGTTGTGTTTTATTTCTATCATCATAAGGCTTAGGGATGGCCAAATGAATGTCCTACCATTAACTTTCATTATGCAAACTCAACTAGGATTTTATGTTAAAGCTCATACCAATGGTAGTGATCGTGTCATTGTAGATTTCTCACAAGTTTGTTTTGAAAGTCTAGCATGAGGTAATAAGATTCACGTTGATGACATTTCTATTAATTTTTTTGTAAATACATTATTGTTTGTGATGGTTTGAGGTGTGAAACCTTGTTAGGTTACTTTGTATATAGACGGTCCCCCTTGAGCCTATCATGAAGGCCTAGGTTAAATAAGCTCGAGAGCCATATGGTCTTATTTGAACAACCATGAGGAGCCTAACAAATAGATTTTTCTAGTTCTTGTTTAAAGAGGATAATTATGCTTCAAGTTGGTCATGCATGGCTCTTAGATGTGTTGAAATACCCTAGTTGTATTGTCCCAATGGTACAAGAACTTCTCATCCAATGAGTTTACTTAGTTGCATGGTCTCGTTTGGGTAGAATTCCCAAGCCTCCCCATGCAATAGTGGGATTTTCTTAAGCTCATTTCTTCTCCCCATGGCCAATTTGTTTTCCATGAGCCTTACCATTTCTTGAAACCTCACCCTCAAAAGGAAGTTTGTATTTGGGCTAACTTGTTCCAAGACCTACATGAGAAGGTGTTTATCAAAGTTGGACCAAAGTTCATTTGCTAATATGTAAGGTATATCAACCTTTGAAACATATGCTTTCATTTCCAAATCCATGACCATAGGTCAACTCTTATGATAGACCCTTGGTTGTTACCCCAACTTCTTAGAACCAAAAGGCTCCTCCCTTTGATGAAGGTGGTGAATTGATTAAAGTGGTAAGAAAGGGATACAAAGGAAATATGGCTCCCAAAGCTCCAAGTCAAAGCATGGTTGCCTCTAGGTTGAATCTGTGAAAGGCATTTAACATGACCATGGGTAAAGAATCAATCATTTCTGTAGTGACCTCGTCGTTACGAAAACAACGAAGTACAATAGGTAACTTTTTTTTTAAAGCATTAGGAAATTAACATCAATACATAATTCATAGAAACACATAATCAACTCGACATCATAATTAAAAGCATTACAAGCGACACCTCATTGTAATCAATAACGACACAAGCCAATGCATTAACATAAATGATAGCGACACATGATCAAAACATACACATAATTAGCGATGCAGTTCAACACATCACAATCAAAAGAAGAAAATATAACTAATGATCAACCATATCAGTGAATAATAAAGAACTACCTGCCCAACCTATCCTACATGGTTAGGACTTCCAGTAAGCAACACTCAAGCCCATGATTCATCTGATTGATTTTGACCATTTAAGGTCTCAGGGATGGTGACTGTTCTGAGGAACAAGGAGGTGTTTAAATCCCACTAATCCCATCAAGCCAAAATCAACTAGATCAATCAATAGATCTTAATCACCAATTATTCATGGGAAAGAATAATCTAATCACTTAATTAAACATACATCAACATTATTTCAATGCACGCGAATGATCTAATTTCATAACTCATAATACATCAACATTAATTTCAAGACGCAAGATTAAGCATATTCATAACTGATCATACATCAACATTCAATACATGGTGCAAGGAAGTCTAATCACTCAATCATTTATTCATTAACATTTTTCCAAAGCGCAAAGAGATCTAATCGCTTAATCATCTATACATCAACATTATTCCATGGCGCAAGAAATCTAATAACTCAATCATTTATTTATTATCATTATTCCATATCGCAAAGAAATATACTTACTTAATCATCAACATATTTCATGGCACAAAGGTAATAATCGATTTTATTTTCATGGTGGAAAGATAAGAAAATCACATAATCAATCATACATCCTATTAATTTCATGGCGCAACAAATTCTATTACAAACATACATCGATTAAACAACACGATTAGCCATCTATGAAACATTCCATAACGATTCCATTCTACAATAACATGTATCAATTTAATTGACGCAAATACCATCTATTGTTTAACAATCAAGGAATCGCCTATGGATAAAATTTTATCAACCATAGAAGGTTTACCATGTACTCAAATCAAGTTCTACACCACACCTCTTGACGGTTTCTTTAGTAATTTAATTCTTTTATCACTCTAAAAGGGTTGACAATTAGGATCTAACCATGGAATAAATATAACCTTTCATAAGGAAACACAATCCTTAACTAAGCGATAGATATAAGTATTCAATCCTAACTAAATTTTAATTAAAAACTAAAAGATTGACCCAACCCTCTTCACAGCAAAGAGAACTCAAGACTTGTTCCTTGCGTATCCAAATGACAAGGGATCCACAACCTATTGGACCCAACTAGAAGGAAATCTCTCCCCCCTTCATAATTATATACAACTACATGAAGCTAGCTCAATAGCTTTAGTAATAACGCTGAGCAAATCGCAAGTCTAGAACAATGTTGAGTAAAACGCATGGGAAGGAAATGATATTGCTAAGTGTGATCCACCCAAAAATCGAAGACCACTTTTATAGAAACGTGGGTGCTCCAGACGCAAAAACACAAGGCAGGTAAATGGAATTGATGGGTTATATCAAAGCAAAATTGCATCTTTAAGGTTAAGGAAAATTGTTGTTGTTCCAGTTCGATGAACATAGAGTAAGTAAAGATATGTTGAGTGGGATCCACCCAAAATTGCAGAGCACCTTTTTAGAGAAACGTTGGGTGTTCCAGATGCAAAAATGCAAGGCAGGTGAATGGAATTGTTGGGTTATATCGAGGAAAAATCACAGCTTTAAGGTTAAGGAAAACGTTGGGTACTCCAGTTCCCAAAACGCACATCAATATTTCTTACTAAAATGAAGAGAACTCAAGGGTAAGATCTCAAGGAAATTTCACCAAAGATGCAGGGCAAATTCCTTATATAAAAACGTAGAGAATTGTTGGGTAAGATCACAAGGCAATTCACAAAAACGCAGGGCAAATTCCTTATAGAAAAACACAGAGAAATCCTAGGTAATATCAGAGGGCATTTTCACAAAAACGTAGGGCAATTTCTTTTGTAAAAACACAGAGATTTTCCTAAGTAAGATCACAAGGCGATCTGACAAAAACGCAAGGCAAATTCCTTATATAGAGACATAGATAATTGTTGGGCAAGATCACAAGGCAAATTCACAAAAACTCATGGTAATTTCTTTTATATATAAAAAAAAGATTTTCCTGGGTAAGATCGCAAGGTGATCTTTCAAAATCGCAAGGAAAATTTCTTATGTAAGGACGTAAAAAAATGTTGGGAAAGATCACAAGGAAAATTCACAAAAACATAGGGCAATTGCTTTTATAAAAACACAAATATTTTCCTGGGTAAGATCACAAGGCGATCTCACAAAAACGCAAGGTAAATTCCTTATCTAAAGACGTAGGGAATTGCTAGGAAAGATCACAAGGCAAATTCACAAAAACAAAAGGAAAATTATTTTATAAAAACGTAGAGATTTTCCTTGGTAAGATCGCAAGGCAATCTCACAAAAACGCAGGGCAATTTTTATATGAAAATTCAAAGAACTCAAGGGTAATATCCCATCGGTTCCATTGGATTCTACAAGAAAAAGGAATGGTACGAATGGAGTGCGATAACTGGAAAGCAAATTGCCCCCATTCCCGACAACCATATTGGATTCATGATCAGATCCATTTGATTAGATGGTATATTTGATGTTCTGGGTATATTTAGAAATTCTAAAAGAACAAGAGTATAAATTTAAATTTTCTTGAGATTACTAAATTTTAAATTGCCCGAGATTATCATTTTAGAGTACTAGGACTGCCTATTAACCTTGTCAACTCCCTTGAAGAAAAAATAGCTTCTACTGTGTGTTAGCACCATAAGTCACCTCTGGATTGCCGCAGAGGTAAGCCTGTTACCCATCAGTTTTATATGTCATGATAATGAATTGGGGTGGTCGAATGGGCGCAGACCCAGGAGAATATTGTTTTAACTCAGAATCCTGGACCAGGCAAAACATAAGAAAGTGAGGTCTTGATCTAACTTCCATCAGTGAATTGAGTTTAAAATGAGCAGAGGGAAGACTTGTTGAGAATGATGAACGAGACTACTATGGGCATCCAGCCTTCCAGCAGCTCGAAGAAGAAAAACAAGACACTGAAATATGTCTAATTGACACAGTTACAACAACATAATGATAGTTCGACTGGATCTTCCAATTCCGAGCATCACAATGCTACTGTAACAGCTTGACTGGATCCTGCAATTCCAAGCTATTCAGTGTGAGAGGGAAAGTTAACACAAGAAACTGATTAAAACTGGTGCAAATATTGCAGTGATCAACCATACATCATCCTACAACATCACAACCCTCGACTGGATCTTCCAATTCTGAGTTTCTTAATACAGAGTTTACAGAGAGATGGAAGGAAGCTAACTTTCATTAAACAGGAAGTCTCAAATGCCAATACATAACTAGGAAAACCAGTGCTTCATTAAAACTTTACAATGCAAGAGCCTATCTCAACCATCGACCCCTACAAAAATACAAAAAATTGAGTATATATACTCAGAGCAATTCGCCACCTTGGCAGCAGGAGGGTAGTTGAGCCATTAAATTCCAAACTAGCATGTGCAGGCTCATCTGATCAAATGAGGACATCGAATCGGCATGGCTCTCAGGAAATCTCTCGACAGGATGACCTTGGGTAGACTGCCTGCCAAAAACTCCATGCCTTACATTTAATGAGTGAGGCGAGGTTTCAACCACCTCCTCCCACCTTCATTTACTTCTTGCAGGGATTAGGATTGAGGCCGAGTTGAATTGGCACCTGGAGAATGCGATGACCCCTCTTGCAGCTAAACTCGGCACTTTGGCCCTTTGCGCATCTCTTTCTATCACCCCAAGTGACCACGGGCCATGACATTGCACCTATCTTCAAAGGAGCTTTCGACACTTCTCCTTTTGGGACATTCCACCACACTAGCCTCTAGGATCCCCAGTGACTAAAACTACGAAATGACCCTCCATATCGGCGGTTGGATCTGAGTCGTAAATCGACGGCCACGATGATCCCTTGAAGGCCTAGGTTTCTATCCCTATCTTCCATATGACCTAGGGGCCATGACCATGGGCCCAACCCTCAATGTATTTCGAGGATTCTCCCACTCGGAGTTCTCATTCCTTTGCTCTTGAAATCCCCGACACTGGATCCTGCGAAGTGCTCAAAAGATCGCCACATGTCTCCCAGGGATCTACAGCCTAGATCTACTGAAGATCAACGACCTATATCTATTCTCATCGGACGACCCTGATCACTTGCCTCTCAATGAGCACATAAATCCAACTGGCCCCCACGTTTCAGCCCTACTTGATGTGACCGGGCGCTATGACCATGGGCCCAACCCCTGGGGGCTTTCACATTTTGCGTTTCGGTGATTCCAACTGCAATAGAGGAGTGACCCCGGCCTTCAAAATCCCAGTAGCTGAAACCGCGATGGTGTTTAATCATGCACCATGTGTCCCTTGGATGGACGGTTTAGATTACTTCGATGCTTTCACTTTGACTATCCCGAAAGGCCCCATCTGCGACTCAGATCTTGCGCCATGTGTCTTTCCTGATGAACCGCTAAGATATTTTCTTAATCAATAGTCCTGATTGCTTCGGGACCTCTTGCATTGGGAATCCCCCTTAGATCTCTTCCTCATTTTCCTGGTGACTAGAACCACGAAACAGATCAAGCACTGCCACCTGTCCCCCTTCTCTAAGCCTCGCCTTTCCATAGAACCCTGGGCTATGACCGTGGTCCAGGCTCCCGGGGCTTCACATTTTGCGTTTCGAGGATTTGAAACCCAAGAGAGAACCCTGTCCTCCCAACTTGCAATCCCCTAAAGGCCAACTCCCGAGAATGCGCGATCGACTGCCACCTGTGCCCGCGGGATCGAACGACCTAGATTAAATTGTGGAATATGGGTGCTTTGTCTCCGAACTCTGCTCTGTGTTAAACCCTGGGCAACTTCATGGCCCCAAACACCTGATGACCGTCGATCTTTCCCTGATGAAAAATCCTTGCCGTTGAAAACAAAAATGCGCGCCTGCAAGCATTTTAAGCCCGAAACAATATTCTTTGAGTTTTGCGCTAGGTGATTCTTGCGCAGGTCGCAGACCTGGATACTCTTTTTCCTGCGACAATAATTGGTGATAACATTAGGCTCCATGGGGGATAGATTCGTCCCTGCGATGCTCTAAGAAATCCTTTTGTAATTGCAGTCGCCTTTTATTGGGCTATGGAGTCAAGCTCAAAAACACCCTGCTGAAAATACAGGCTGAAAGGTAAAACAAAATAAACATGCGTTCCCAAAGGAGCTTATTTATGTGCAATCCTAAACTAATAAAATCCTTTTCATGGGGCTAGGTGAAATCAAATTTCCACCATAGCCAATCAAGTAACTTTCTGAATGGAAGATTTTTCATTATGTCGATGACCACCAGCAGATGATGCAACCGTGACAGCAGAATGGTTACATTCTTCATCTTCCATCCTAAGGCTGAGGTTAGGATGAAGCTGGGAAATTCCAAATTATGAAGGAAATACAAATCCGTGTATTCCTTCATAGGGTCATAAGACCAGTGGAAAACTCCAGAAAATCGGTGACAGGAAGCCCCCTCTACTACACAGTTGTTCACACGTGGTTGAATATCTCTGGTAAGCTCAGGTGAGCGAGAGGATGTTGTAGGTTGACTGATCTCAGGCAGTGGATTCTTACGGATAGGATCTGAACGGGAGATAAGCTGCTCCTTCTGTTTCTCCTCTGGTTCTTCCTCTTCTTCTCCTTGGCTCTCCCCAGGGTCAGATTCGTAATCATCATAAACAAGACCTGTGGGAAAAATCTTCTCTTCCTCGTATTGCTCAGTGTCTTCTACAGGCTCGGGATGGTTAATTTCCTCATGATAAATTCCTTTAACAAAAAAAGGATAGGGCTCTGTAAGGTGTTCTTGGAAATCTTGCATATCCAGCTTAGAATCTGATTCGTAGTTGTCATATACAGGCTGGTTGCTCCTCTGGTCAACAATCTGTGACGTGGAGCTATGTTGCTCTTCATCCAAATAATCATCAAAGCTAGGGACAACATGCATCTCAAGAGTAGAAGGCATGGCATCTACGGCTATGTAATCTTCAATACTATCATCATCCATAGGGCTGTCAAGAACATCCTCTTCAAGAGATGGGAAATCCTCTGCACTTTCTCTAGATTCCAACCTTTCTAGTTTGGCAAAGAGAGATTTAATCAGCTCCATTACTTCGCCCATAACATCTTCTTCTTCATGGTCCTTATCCTTACGGTCTTCATCATCAAAACCTTCATAAGACACAACCATGTCTTGCTCATTGTCCTCACATTCCTCACAACAGTTATGACATATAAACTTAGAGGAATAAAACTTTTGACAACACTTATTGAAAACTGCATGAAATTCCTTTAGGGAGGAGATGTTGGTAGGGGGTAAGGAGAAATACCACTCATGAGCATCTCTTTCTAATGAGAACATGAACATTTTCAATAATACACCCTCATGATGTATTCCCCACTTATGCATGAGTTCATGAAACTCATGGAGATGCTGAGCAGGGTTGTCCTCTTTACGCTCTCTAAATATGGGCAGATAATCGCCCCATCCATTTCAAGTAGGGACAACATTAGGAAAACCAAGAACAGTCAAAAAATCAAAAGGAGAAAACCTTCGAGCCAGGATCCTTTCCATTTCGAACCAGTAGAGTCGTCGATCGGTCCTTGAATCATGGAGTTGTCAGGTGAATGATGCGTAGCTTTGAATGTGTTTTGTCTTTGTTCACCATCAAAAGCCATATCCTAACGTTGTCGTTCCCCCAGGGAACTTCTCAAGCTGAGAAAGCATCTACTGAAAACCTTCTCAAGAAATCTCCTCTAGGTCAACTTTCAAGTGTGCTAAAAGTAGCCACAACTGAAACAGTGAAGTTGAAACATTGGAGTCACCATAGTGGAGTCGCCAGGTGCACAGTTGCAATCTTCAGTGTACCAGGTTTTGATGCATCCTCAGAACTAGTAAGCTTTGGCATTCTACCCAGGGAAAATCTTCAACTTCATCCTTGGCAACGGCGCCAGAAATGTTAGCACCAGAAGTCACCTCTGAATTGCAGCAAAGGTAAGTTGGATACCCATCATTTTTATATGTCATGATAATGAATTGGGGTGGTCGAATGGGCGCAGACCCAGGAGAATATCGTTTTAACTCAGAATCCCGGACCAGGCAAAACATAAGCAAGTGAGGTATTAATCTAACTTCTGTCAGTGAATTGAGTTTAAAATGAGCAGAGGGAAGACTTGTTAAGAATGATGAACGAGACTGCTATGGGCATACGAACTTCCAACAACTCAGAGAATAAAAACAAGACACTGAAATATGTCTAATTGACACAATTACAACATCATAATGATAGTTCTACTCGATCTTCCAATTCCGAGCATCGCAATGCTACTGTAACAGCTTGACTGGATCCTCCAATTCCAAGTTATTCAGTGTGAGAGGGAAAGGTAACACAGGAAACTGATTAAAAATGGTGCAAATATTGCAGTGATCAAGCATACATCATCCTACAACATCACAACCCTCGACTGGATCTTCCAATTCTGAGTGTCTTAATACAGAGTTTACAGAGAGATGGAAGGAAGCTGACTTTCGTTAAACAAGAAGTCTCAAATGCCAATACATAACCACGAAAATCAGTGCTTCATTAAAACTTTACAATGCGGGAGCCTAGCTCAACCATCGACCGCTACAAAAAAATGAGCATATATACTCAGAGCAATTCCCCACCTTGGCAGTAGGAGGGTAGTTGAGCCATTAAATTCCAAACTAGCATGTGCGGGCTCATCTGATCAGACGAGGACATCGAATCGGCATGGCTCTCAGGAAATCTCTCGACAGGGCGACCTTGGGAAAACTGCCTACCAGAAACTCCATGCCTTACATTTAAGGAGTGAGGCGAGGTTTTAACCTCCTCCTCCCACCTTCATTTACTTCTTGCAGGGATCATGATTGAGGCCGAGTTGAATTGGCACCTAGAGAACGCGATGACCCCTCCTGCAGCTAAACCTAGTGCTTTAGCCCTTTGCGCAACTCTTTCTATCACCCCAAGCGACCACGGGCCATGAACCTGCACCTATATTCAAAGGCGCCTTCAACACTTCTCCTTTCGAGAAATTCCACCAGACTAGCCTCCAGGATCCCCAGCGACTAAAACTACGAAATGACCCTCCATATTGATGGTCGGATCTAGCTCCTAAATCGATGGCCATGATGATCCCTTGAAGGCCCAGGTTGCCAGTCCTATCTTTAATATAACCTAGGGGCCAAGACCGTGGGCCCAACCCTCAATGTATTTTGGGGATTCTCCCACTGGAAGTTCTTGTTCCTTTTCTCTTGAAATCCCTGACATTGGATGCTGCGAAGTGCTCAAAAGATCATCACCTGTCTCCCAAGGATCAACGACCCAGATCTACTGAAGCTCAATGGCCTAGATATATTTTCATCGGACGTCCCTGATTGCTCGCCTCTTAATGAGCTCATAAATCCAACTAGCCCCCACTTTTCAGCCCTGCTTGATGTGACCGGGTGCTATGACCATCGGCCCAACCCCTAGGGGATTTCGCATTTCACGTTTCGGCAATTCCAACTGCAATAGAGGAGTGACCCCGCCCTTCAAAATCTTGGTAGATGAAATCGTGACGGTGTTTAATCATGCGCCATGTGTCCCTTGGATGGACGGTTCAAATTACTTCGGTGCTTTCACTTCGACTATCCCGAAAGGCCCCATCTGCTGCTCAAATCTTGCACCGTGTGTCTTTCCTGATGGACAACTGAGATCTTTCCTTGATCAAAGGTCCTGATTGCTTTGGGACCTCTTGCACTGGGCATCCTCCTTGGATATCTTCCTCATTTTCCTAGTGACTAGAACCGCGAAACAACTCAAGCACTGCCACCTGTCCCCCTTCTTTAAGCCCCGCCTTTCCATAGAACCCTGGGCTATGACCGTGGGCCAAGATCTCGGGGCTTCGCATTTTGCGTTTTGAGGCTTTTAAACCCAAGGGAGAACCCTGTCCTCCCAACTTGTGATCCCTGAAAGGCCGACTACTAGGAACGCGCGATCGGCTGCCACCTGTCTCCGCGGGATCGGATGGCCCAAATTAAATCGTGGAATATGGGCACTTTGTCTCCATCCTCTGCTCTGCGTTAAACCCTGAGCAACTTCATGGCCCCAAACACCCTATGATTGTCGATCTTCCCCTAATGAAAAATCCTCGCCATTTAAAACAAAAATGCCCACCTGCAAGAATTTTAAGCCCGAAACAATATTCTCTGAGTTTTGTGCAAGGTGCTTCTTGCGTAGGTCACGGACCTGGATACTCTTTTTTCCATGACAAGAATTGGTGATAACACTGTGGCAGGAGAAGGGACATCCACCTTTATGCCCATCGCGAGCCTGCAAAAATAAATTGGATTTGAGGGGGGGAGGAGCAACACTTGGCACAAATTTTCTATTTATTTTGTTGAGAAGACAATGACAGTGAAATCATTAGGAATCCATTTCTAGATTTTACAAAAACCTTAAGAGATGGTCTATTCAATCATAAACTTTTCAACATGTTATGCAATGGAAAAAAAACTCGATTATATATTATGTCCTTCAAATCTAATAATCCCTCAAGGAGTTGATTTGTACAATTTCATGATTCTACACAGTCTGCAACAATTATAACAACTAGATTAAACAATAAAATCATTGCAATTATAGAATCCATAAAATACCATAACCAACGACGAAGATGAACTGAAGATGATCTTCGGCAACTGGCGTTCCTTCCGAAATCCTACTTGTTAATCGTTGAGACTTCACCGATACCTCCCAGCCAATGCTATGGGTACTCTTCTTCACCCTCAGCCCCTCGAGCCGCAAAGGGGCCACACACACAACTAGAATATACGCTAGTTGCGAGATTTACTTGCAAGGTAGAGCCACCTCTCTCTCTCAAGCTGGGTATCCCAACTCTCACAAGTAAGACCAGTCAAAATTTCTGCAAGATAACTTTGTCCATAACCAGTGTCATCCATTTCTCATCTCATCCATTTGTTTTATAGAATTTTCTCAACTCATTCCCCACTTGCACAATCAATTTTTTTTTTTAATTAAATAATTTAGAATTATTTCCCCCTTACACTTATCACCCTTTCCCCAATTTGCACAAGTAGATCCACATTTTATTTTAATAAAATTTAATTCCCTAACCCTTCCTAAAAGCACTCCTTAAATCACTCCTAGTTGTCTATTTATTCCCCTTATTTCCAATTAATGACTGACGCCTTACTAAATCTGAGTTGAGTTAAAATAAGAATCTTCTCTTAGTTGTACTAGTGTTAACTAGACTCTAGATTCATTTCTATGCGTACCCATTCTTTTAGCTTTATTCCATTCTTACCTTAAATTCCAATTTGGTAATTACTTGCACATATGTGTATTTACTATTAAATTGATCTTTAGGTTTATTTTATTTTCCTTGAATTCTTAAATTGATTTACTTCATCCCCTCATTATTTAATTTATAAATTTTGTTTTTAGTCTTCTTACTAACTTAGACTTAGGCTTAATTAAATTTTATTTGCAAGACTCTTATAGGGATTATAATTAATAAATTCAATCCTTAATTAATTAATTAATTGATTGATCCGGTAGTGCTCAAGATTTTACAAGGTTAATTATTCGCTCAGGGTTTTCTAGGCTAGCTAGATTCATTGACTCAATTTTTATTTACGTGATGTGCCCTTCAAGACACACTCTGTGTTCCAAGGGTGCCACTTGCCTTTGACTGGTTTTGGTAGTTGTCCAACCCCAGGAGTCAACACTCCATTTGGGCGACCTTGTGAGAGACTAATGGCTTCTAAGGAATAAGGACCCTACCTTATTGCATGCCCCTTAGAAATATTCGTGAACAACTGTCTCAGTCTACCCTCATGACATCATGGATCTTGCGAACTAGGTAATCATTACCCTACAATTTGAACCATGGGGAGTGCTAGTAGGTTTTGATAGGGATGTTGGCACACCTCTCCCTCAATATATTGTCTATGTGCATGACACCTTTACTCCTTATGTGAGTCAAATTAGAAATCATTCGTCATCCTACATTCATTAACAAAACACTGTCAACGATCCATGTACAACATCATAATATAATAGATCATATGTCACATATGCATAAATGAAATACTCAAACCAATACAATCCACTCCCCAACTCAATACAAAGTCCAAGGAGGTCCATTGATGCCATCAACATCCACACTCTGTCAATGTCCTGCACACTCAAGGAAAACTCGTCAATAGCATCTGTCAATACACATATAAAAAATAACATGAAAGTCATGATCCATAAACTGTTAAGCCCTAATATTGGCTCATTACCCCTTAATTGGGGCATATTATATTAGTAATTTTATTTTATTTATGTTAGCTTTAGGCCATTAGTTGTAATTATACCTCCTAGTCTCTTATATATACCAAGGAGACATTTTCATTTTGAATCATCTTGTACTTGAACATTTAAGTGG
>JZKD02S1676382.1:103430-121836 GCA_000966675.3 Picea glauca | reverse complement strand
CAACAGTTATGAAACACTTATCCATTTTCTATTATTAACATAAATTACATTCATTGAACTTTTATACAAAGGTTCGTTGAATCAAACATTCACACATATCAAGTTTTTATAGTCTCTTGGCCAATATAGTTATATTTACAAACTGGGGGAAATAGGGGTGTTACAATCCCCTCCCCATTAAAGGAACATCGTCCTCGATGTTCTATTTGTCAATATGCTTTGTATATACAGAAGTAAACAAAAATGGATATGCATGTCTCATGGCATCCTCCATTTCCCACGTAACCTCATCTGGGCCAAAGTGTTTCCATTGCACCTTGACCTATGCAATGGTTCGGTTCCTGAGTGAGGTTTCCTTCCTGTCTAGTATGCATTGAGGTTCTAGCTGGAATTCTCCCTCCGACTCCAAATGGAACACATACCAGTCAATTATGTGATTAGAATCATGTACATATTTCTTCAATAATGAAACATGGAAAACATTATGTTCCTTCACTGTGGGAGGGAGTGCTAACCTATAGGCTACAAGTCCCACTCTATTTAAGATTTTAAAGGGTCCACAATACCAGGGTTCCATCTTGGCACAAGCTCCCATTCTCAAGGAACTCTTCCTGGGCCTAACTCTGAGATATACATGGTTTCTTGTCTTGAACTCTCTCGGAGTCCTCTTTTTGTCAGCGTAAATATTCTATCTATCCTAAGCAGTTTTCATATTTTGCTTTATCTGAATCATTTGTTGTTCCATTTATTTCATCATGTCAGGTCCGATTTTAATTCTATCCACTAGATTACTCCAGCTGATTGGAATCTTGCACTGCCTACCATAGAGGGATACAAAAGGGTTCATCTTCAATGACTCTTGATAATCGTTGTTGTAGGAAATCTCTACCAATGTCAGGTAGTCTTCCCACTTCTTAGGTTGATGCATTTAATGCATCCTTAACATGTCTTCTAATATTTGGTTGATAGGTTGTGCTAAGCAACAATTTAGTCTCAAAACCAACAATTAAGGATTTCCAAAAGCTTGAAGTAAATTTTGTGTATCTGTCAGATATAATCTCCCTAGGCATGCCATGCAGTCTGAACATATCCTTCATGAATATGTTGGCAATATCTATTGCCTTGCAAGTTTACTTGACAGGAACGAAGTGAGCAGACTTGCTCAATTTTTCCACCACTACCATGATGGCATCATCCTGCTTGCCCAATTTTGGTAATCCGGTGATGAAATCCATGGAGATGGTTTCCCATTTCCATTCTGGAATTGGTAGAGGCTGTAACAACCCTGCTGGGTACCAGTGTTCTACCTTAACTTGCTGGCATTCTAGACACTTAGCTAGATAGTCAGCTATGTCCTTTTTCAATCCAGGATAATAGAATTGTTTCCTAGTGGTCTTGATCATTTTCTGATAACCTGGATGACCAATATATGGTCTCTTTTGTAGTTCATCCATTATGAACCTCTTCAAGTCATCACAACTTGGAATATACAATATGTTTCTGTAGGTTAGCAGGCCTTCATCAAGTATCTGATAGCCTTCATACTTTATCCCTATGGGCTCTTGCTTTAGGTATGACGTCACGGTCTTGAAAAATGAATTTGTTTCTTGTGCATCCCTGAATCTCTCCCTGACATCCATTTCACAGGTGCTTACCGCTACCAGGTGAATCATTTTCACACTTCTGTTAAGGGCATCAACCACCTTATTTTCCTTTCCTTTGATGTGTTTGATTTCAAAATCAAACTCACTAAGGAGAGCCATCCACCTATCTTGTCTAGCATTGAATTTTGGTTGATCAAACAGGTACCTCAACCCACAATGGTCTATCATAAGTACAAATCTCCTACCCAGGAGGTAATGCCTCCACATTTTTAAGGCATGCACTATGGCAGCCAACTCTAGATCATGGGTCAGATAATTGATTTCTTGTTCATTCAATTTTCTGGATTCATAACAAATTACACGCCCTTATTGCATAAGGACTCCTACGAGTCTTTCCTTATAGGCATATATACACACGAGGAATTCATTATTAGGGTATGCAATCTTTAGAACATGTGCATGGGTTAGAAGGTATTTCAGTTCTTGAAATATTTCTTCACATTCTGATGTCCAAGTGAATTTAACCCCCTTTATCCGAAGGGAAGTGATTGGACAACCAATCTTGGAAAATCCTTTTATGAACCTTCTATGGTATCCTGTTAATCCCATAAAGGATATGATATCAAATACATCCTTTGGGGTAGTCCATTCCATGATAGATCTGATCTTGTTAGGGTCTACTGCCACTCCTTCAGAAATAACATGGCCTAAGTAATGGACTTTATTCTAGAAAAGTCACACTTGCTAAACTTAGCATAGATATGATGCTCTCTTAGTACTTGAAGCACTAATTTAAGATGTTCTCCATGTTCCTCTCTGTTCTTGGAGTAGATTAGGATATCATCAATGAAAACCAATACACATCTGTCTAGGAATTTGTTGATTACATTATTCATCAAGCACATAAAAGTGGTGGGGGCATTGGTTAATCCAAATGGCACCACCACAAATTCATAGTGACCATATCTTGTCCTGAAGGATGTTTTGTGGATGTCTTCATCCTTGATTTGGACTTGAAGGTATCTAGAACTTAAGTCAATCTTTGAGAAAATGGAAGCACCCCTTAATTGGTCAAACAAGTAATCAATTCTTGGTAAGGGATATGTGTTCTTTATGGTTTCCTTATTGAGTTGTCTATAGTCTATGCACAATCGGAGAGTGCCATCTTTCTTTTTCACAAACAAGGTGGGTTCTCCCCATGGAGACACACTGGGTCGGATGTAGCCTTTTTCCATCATCTCCTTTAGTTGTAGCTTGATCTCAAATAGCTCTAGTGTACTCATCCTATAGGGAGTTCTAGACACTGGCACTACTCCTAGTGCAAGTTCTATGGAGAAGTCAATGTCTCTTCTCGGAAGTAGACCTGGTACCTCTCCTGGAAACACATATATATACTCTCTTAATATGGGGTGGTATTTTAGGTTCGATTTTTCATCCTCGACAAATTCCAACACCTGTATTTCATATAGAGGACATCCCTTTCTATAATAATTTTTCATTTGAAGGGCTGATATTCATCTCACTAAGACATGCCTCTGAATCCCTTGGAGGGTTATTTTTATCCCTTCTTCATTTTCACATTCCATTTTTTTATGATAATAGTCCAACTTGGTTTTATAAGTGGTTATCCAGTCCATACAGACCAACATGTCATAATATCCTAGGGGAAGTATGTTAAGGGTTGCTTGGGTGGGCAATCCATCCATAATGAATTGGAAAGTTGGTATGACCTCTGCTACTTTTATTTTGGTTCCAATGTCTAGTTGTACCAACCACGGCTTAACATGTCTAACCAGTTGCAATTTACACTTATCAACAGTCTGAGGGGCCACACAATTCAAATTATAACCAAGGTCAATTAAAATAGAAACTAGATGGTTGGCGATCATACCTTCCATATCCACCACTGAAGCCTGGTGGTCGTCTTGTTTATTATCCAAGGATGAATAAATACGTGGCATGCTCCTAGCCACATCATTGACTATGGTAGATTATTGGATGTTGTATACTCTCCTACTGTACTGTTGTTTGTGTGGAAAATCCCTCAGCAAATGTTCTTCTCCACAACCCGAACATTTCAAGGGTTCTCTCTTTGGGTTATAAGTCTTTCCTGGGGTTGCTCCAAAAGGTTTATTTCCACTCTGGGAGGGGAAAGTTTTGTTGATACACACTTCTAGTAGGAAGGATCATCCTAGAATCCTTCCCATAGTTCTTAAATCTTGAGGATTTAAACCCCTTTTTCTTGAATCCTGAACTACTCTTCTTCTTCCATTCCTCATGAGGCTCTGTCTGACTCCCGAACTATTCATAACAATACCTTGCCTTTCGAATAGTATCTTGTAAGGTATTTGGCTCGTCAAACTTAATCCTATCCCGGTAGGACTGAGGTAACCCACTAATAAATCACTACACTTTTACCTTTTCATCCTTTATGTAGGGTACATACCTCATCAAATCAAGGAATTTATTGACATATTCCTCTATGGTGAGTTGTCCCAGCCTGAGTTCATAGAACTCCTCAGTCTTCCCATCAAAGTATTTCTCTGACATATACTTCTTCTTGAAGTGTTTCTCAAACTATTTCCATGACAAGTCCTTCTCAGAGATTCCTTTCACATTTCTAAGGTCTTCCCACCAAATGGAATCCTTTCAATTCAGGTTGAAGATGGTTATTCGAGTCTTCAAGTTTTCATAGTAGTCATGGAATCTGAAGTACTTCTTTAAACCAAATAGCCAAGCTTCTGCCTCTTCCCCTTTCTTAATCTCTCCATTGAAGGAGGGTGGTTTGGATTTCTTGAACTCTTCAGGATCATGAATTTTGGAATGCTTTCGCTTCTTTCCTTTACTTTGAGAATGTGAGCTAGTTTTTCTACTAGAAGATCCCTCGGAGTTTCCAGTTTTCTCTCTAGAGGAATCTCCCTATGAGTGTCTCTTGCCTCCAAGTTGGACCTTCCTCGAGGTACTCCTCCTAGTGTGGCCACTTATGGGACCACGCTTTCATATCTCAAGTGGACTTTGACTTCTCTTCTTATGTTGTAGGTCCACATGACTGGTTGCGGTTCCATGTTGCAGCTGCCTCTGTATATTACATAAGCTCTACAGTAAGACTACATTAATTTTTGTTTGTTTTTCTTGCTCCTTTATCAATCTCTTGTTGTCATCCTTGCAACTCTACAATTATGCCATGAGGATCCTTACAGTTTCAGACAGATCCGGAGGGGTTTCCATCGCCCTCCTTTCATCATATTCTTTGTCTCTATTGTGGGAGACACCCCCCAGTTCATGGCTCATCACCATCATTTATAATTGTAGTTTTCCCACAATTTACTGACTGCTTGAGTGCTGGAAAAAAACTTTTTTTTATCCAACGGTATATTAGTTCATGAACAACACATAGTTCATATTTCTTAAATACACACACAGTAGAAAGTTTCATTATTTTCTTCAGTAAAAGTTTAACCAGACTCTTTAGGAAATAAGTAAGATAGGGTGTCACCCTTAAAATTCCTTTAAATTTTTTTTTTAAGTGACTCGTCCATGAGCCCAAGCAGGCCAAGTGTTGTAACCATGCTCTGATACTAATTTGTAACACACCCAACCCCTGAGTACCTTCCCTAGGGATGGGGTATTCAGGTTTCGTTGTCCCTCTTAAATCAAATCCTCCTACTAAACCAACGACGAACTCAATCCCTTTCTAACATATCGGTCGTAGAGGAATTCAACACTTCAGTGCTTCGGTGCTTTGACACTTCACAGTTGAATGCCTCTTTTCCTTCCTGCATGCTTTACCTCTAGATTCCAGAGTCCCCGAACTCTCGGAGTCCCGAAATACCTTCACGTGGCTCCGACCTTCAGGTCTTTTACCTTGCGCGTGATGATGCATCCCAAATGCTCAAATTATCGAAGGCACGAACTCCCAAAGGGGTCCACTATCACGGAGTGACATACTAAATGCGATGGAAATTACCGGTGGGTCCTGAATACACCTCCCTCCATATCGGTGGAATGATTAGTTACTGGAGGGGACATGTGACAAGACAAAGAGGACATGTGGCCCATATCTAGGGTGGCATGTGTTGTATCGAAGTGGGTCCACATCACCTTGGGTGACGTTGGCATATCACTTCACTCAACCGATCACATTCCTAGTCCCTCAATCCTATGTTTACGGTGCCTCCACGTAACCCCTAGATCCACGACCTATTTTACTTCATAACTTCGACATTAAGGGATATTGAGGTGAGTCTCCCCTTGTTTTTTTGAAGTGGTCAATGTTGAGCTGACCTTGTCATATATCGGACGGCTAGAAAAGAACTTGAAGGATCCCTAGATCTACGGTCCTGGTCACTTCATGGCTCCAACCTTCGAGGGTTTTGGCTTTACTGCCACTCCATTTTCTCGAAGAAGGACTTCGTCGAAGTACCGAACGTGGGTCCCTCCTTCTGAGTGATCGAATGGTTACACGGGGCTCCTATGATCTCCCTAGATCTACAGCTCTCCTTACTTCGTAACTTCAATGTTCAAGGAATTCGATGCTATAGCATCTCCCTTCTCCCGAAGTGGAACTTCACCGAGGTCGTCTCGGTGTAGATCCAATGGCTAAGAGAACTTCCGATCGTTGTTTATCGATGATTTTCGTTACTTTGCAATGAAGAGTCAGATCTCGATTATTCGGTGAGACAGACCCCTCTAGGAGGTTTGGGAGATAGAGTACCTGAAAAACATCTCCATAAAGGAATATGGGATGGAGCCATTAGTAAATTAAAACCATTAATAAAAATGACTCCACATGCTCATCTTGTCTTCTGTCCCTTCTTCTAGTGCCATTTCTGTTGACGGGTCCAAATGGCCTGTCAAGCAAGTAAGGGATAATGTTCGATGGCAAGTCCCAATGAGACCTACTTTGATTTGGTGTAGCATTTTTTATGAGTATGTGGGCCTCGTTACCGCTCAAAATTAAAAGAAAAAAAAATGGAAAGACAACGAATTGTTCCACAAAGAGTTCTAATTAACCCTAAGTTTAATCTAACTAAAAGAAAACTAATCTAATTTGACTACTTCTAACCCATCCCATGAGAAAAACTAAAAGAATGAATAGAGTGAAAGATAATATCATTCGAACCCAAAATAATTCATGTCTTATAATGATAGGTGATAACAATAATGCTACAAATACGTAAAAAATTAGTTGCATAATGGATTCATAACATTATTTATGTACTCATAAGGAAACATATGACAACATGAGCATATAGAATAGAGTGAAGAAATAGTTTGAACATACAACAAAATTCTATGTTACTAAAGCAAAAGAAAAATGCACAAAGAATAGTCTCATGTACATCTATCAAAATCACAATTTTTCAAAATGCCTCTTGCTCTTTATTCATTCGGAAGTAATAGTGCCATCTTTTGTTTACAAAGGGAAAAAGTCCCCCTTTTTTACATTAAGCGAGCTCTCTTTTATAAAACAAGAGAGACTCTTCAGCTCTCTTGGCTGCTTATTTCATTTTCCCTTAATTTATTTTACATTTTTTAAACTGAATGTGCAAGCATTATAAACAGAAGTTGGAGATTCTCTTGGGTGGTCAATTTTGTTCTCAAGCAGTTTAAATTCTTCTAGTAAAAATGTTATCGATTATGTCTGTTGGTGTTATCTTCTAAATTATTCAAGTCATTTTGGGAATTTATGGATTTGTCTATTGATTAAGATCATCCTTGATTATTAATATTTTCCTTAGCTTTCAATGGTGCTCTTGCTGGTCCGATTTCGGCTCTTGTGTATTTAGATATGATTGTTTTGACATTGCATATCCCATTCTTCAACTAAATTTGGGCCTCTTCTCTATTATGGATTTTCAAAGAATTTTCACTCTCAATATGCAAACATTTGCTATCCCATCGCGTTCTTCTCTCTTCTATCTTTCTGGTGAGCTATATCAGGCCTGATTTCATTGACTATAGCCTCAGATATGGTTGTTGGAAGTCTACATAGTCATTCATGCCCCCAAATCCATGGTCTATAGTTTTATGTGTTTTTTGACGTTCTATGTCACATTTCTATCCTGAATACCTCTTCCACTGCATTTCTTAGTCTGATACCTTTCCAATGATCTATCGTGGTCTCAATTCTAACACCCATAACCCAAGTTATGTATGTTTGAAAAATGTCTCTCAACAACCATCAATCATGCTTGTGGGTGAATTTGGGTCATTGATCCTTAACCTGCAAATAAAATCCCACATGCACAAGAAATTTCAACACTTAGTGCCTCAATTGTTTTTGGTTCCTATAGATAATTCTAAAAAAGAGCTTGGGCAAGCATAAGACCTATTGCTTGTAGTAAAATTTTAGCTAATTTCCCTCCTAAAAACTAGGGAAGAAAATTAACCTGCATTAAAAATCTAATTAACATAATTATCTCTAAACCTATGTGAAAATCAAAATTAATAAATAAATTAAAATAATATAATCATCCACTACTAACATGAAAAATAAATTACTAAAATTAACACTAATAAAATATTAAAATATTCCCCCAATTCCAATAAAAATATGAAATAATAAAATTAAAAATCAGAATAATAAAATGAAACATTATCATCTAACCCACATGGAAGAAAAAATAAATTAAGGAAATAACCCCAATAAAAAATAATTATAAGAAAATTTTGATAAGAGATGTTAAGTTCGAGGAGGACTTGGCATCTATGAAATATTAGGAGTCATCGGTAGTGACAGAGGACAAGGAACAATAGGCTTTGAATGATGAGCAGTAGTCAACAACTTTCATTTTAGGGAGTCAGAGTTCAGGTGGGGAGGAGGCATTACCCCCTTCCATTTCTATCAGGTGACCCAAGTGGCTATTGTAGAAATTGAGGGATGTTGGTGAGGCTCCTAGGAATGCAGATAAGGAGAGGAGGCATCCAAGGAATTTTCTGAACTACATGGTGCTTTTGAGTAGCATCATTGATGTTGATCCTTCCAGATTTCAGGAAGCGACAGATAAATTGGTTTGGAAGGATTCCATGGTAGAGGAGTACACCTCTATATTGAGGAATGATGTTTGGGACACAGTGCCAAGCTGGGAGGGGAATTCAGTGGTGAGTTCCAGGTGGATCCTCAAGATCAAGCATGTTGCAGATGGAAACATCGAGAAGTTAAAAGCGAGGTTCATGGTGAGAGGGTTCTCCCAGAAAAAGGGAGTATACTACAAGGAGACATTTTCTCTAGTCACTAGGTATGCTTCTATTTGAGATTTTATTTCTATTGCTTCAGTTCTAAGGTGGAGAATTCACCAGATGGATGTCAAGACAACTTTCCTCAATGGGATCATTAAGGAGGAAGTATATATAGAGAAACATCATGGATTTGAGGTACACGGTGGAGCAGACCCCCGAACCCTCGGGTCGAGGTCTGCGCAGGATCGCTCTAAATATTTCCTTTGAGTCTAATTGACTCTTTGATTCCTCCTTGGGGAATCCCACGCACATACAATGGTGTTTTCCAGAGGTCCTTATGAATTGAGCCCACATGAACAAACACTAGGCACCAACTCAAATCCTCTGACCCACAATGTGATCACTCCTTTTGTAATTTCGGAACTTTGGATTTCACGACTCCACAACTCCTGTTGCCAATTTTCTTGACCCTTCCACTGTTGAAACCCAAAATGTCAATTCGCCGAAATGTCTGGCTGCGTCCTCCTCCACAGCCGTATCGCACTTCGCGATTTCAGGAACCTCGGAAAAAAGAACCCCGATCCCGTGTCTTCGAAAGTACCGAAATGTCGAATCCTGATAGGTTCAGCAAATGTTGGCTTCCCAACGGGCTTCTCGTCGAAGTTTCAGACTTCACGATTTCACAAATCCTGATGAAAAAATCTCGGCTCTCCAACCTATGAAACCCCAAAATCGGTCAACGAAGGTTTGACTTCATCTGGCGACAAGTACGCCACCTGTCCGCTTCACTGTCCTCTATCTTTGACGTGAATTCTCTTCCCTTTAAACCTCCGAACTCCGAAATAAAAGTTTGCGAGAGATCTTATGGCCCTCATTGAATTGGATCCAACGACCCTATTTCTCCTAAGCTTATGATTTAGAAAACACTCACCGTAATTCCCGTTTCTCCTCTTCAAGATCTAATGGCTCTCAGAACTTCGCAAATTCTCCACGGGGAATTCTAATCATTCGTTCCTTCCTTGAAGACTTCTGCGAAATGAACCAGTGTTCTCTTTGCCGGAACTTGACTTCTTTAAAACGAATTTTCTCCGTCTCTCCTTTGATTACTTCAAAGGTACTAACCCTCCTGAGTTTTCTTGCAAACTCAAGTCTTCAAAAAGACTCTTGCACGCACTCCTCGCGGCAACCCTTCAAATACTTAGAAGTATTTGATTATCTTGACTCTGTGCACTCCCTGCAACAGTAGTCCTTCAATTCACCCTTGGTTGATAAGTTCTAAGCTTTCAACCAGCCTGCGCACACCTTGTACGAATTTTGTGCTTCAATTGCACTTCTACGAGAATGAGAACAACGTTATCCCTCCTGAGATTTTAGAGATAAACTCTGGACCCTTGTTAACGCACTCCTTGCAAACGCTTCCACTACATTCCTTGCAGGGACTTCTCTCACTCAGGTTGAGAAACAATTGAAACTCATTCTCTCTCCCTCTCTCAGACTTCAAACATTCAACATGAAATCATACATACACACACTATTAAAGCAAATGCATAACAGAGAGAATAAACAACCATGAGCATATCATTTAGCATGTATACACAGAAAGCATCATAACACCATGAATCTGAATCAAAGATTTTTACATTAATTCAAACTTTTGTACATCGGTTCTTCTTCTCAACTCTCTGCTACAGCTCTCTCATTCTACTCTATGCTGAATGATACCATTGATAATGATAATGTTACAATGATACAAAGGTGAGGGTGTCTATAGTCGGTTTTCCCTCCTACCTCCTAAAACTGTCTAATCTGGAATTTAAATCTACCTACTTTCATTAACTGGGCATAAATGCCTTTACATCGACAGATGAGAGCAGATTGCTCAAGATCTGTTTACAATCACTTATTCATAAATGTGCGTATGTCTTCCTTAACTATTTCATTAATATTCCTTCCTTATTCTTTCAAAATATTTCAAAACATTTCAACATGTGCAAAAATGTGTTGCGCTCATCCCAGCTGTCTTCCACCTCCGCGCTCGCTTGCTACTGGTGATGCTCCTGCATCATACTCCCTCGCTTGAAAATTTTCATGGACTCCTGTTCATGAGCTCTTACACTGTCTGTCCATGCTTCTAAATTTATGCGTCATCTTCCCAACTGGCATCTTCGACTAGATGTCCCTTCCATTTGACCAAGTACTCAAAATACTCTTTTCTCCTGGTCCTCTTGCTGACTCTCTTGTCAAGTAGACTTTCCATCCGTGGCTTTACAGCTACAGGCAGATGTTTAGCCCACTGAACCTCTGTCTGTTCAATGTCTGCTCCTGCTTCTTCAACTTTGTAAGGGTATAGATCTGAGATATTGAATATCGGTGAAATTCTGATCCCATCGAGTAATTCAATCTCATATGCGTTTGCCCCAAATTTCTTCACGACCTTGCATGGTCCAATCTTTTTCATTTTCAGTTTATTGTATGTTCCCCTTGGGAACCTTTCTTTCCTCAGATGTGCCAGAACCAGATCACCAACTTCAAATTGAATTTCTCCCCTGTGTTGATCTGCTCTGCGCTTGTACTCTTGACTCAAATTTTGCAACCGTTCCCTCACTTGGCTGTGAAGTTCCTTCATTGCTTCTACAAAATCCTCTGCACTAGCACTCCTAAATTTAGCTTGTTTTGAATATTTTAATTCAGAAACTCCCCTCAATTGCATTCCATATAAAATTTGGAATGTACTCCGCCCTATTCTTCTATTGATCGAATCATTATAAGAAAATTCTGCCTGTGGCAGAATGTGATCCCACTGAGTGTGGTGTTTAGTCACTAGGCTCCTCAGCAAATCTGCCAAGCTCTTGTTCACAAATTTTGTTTTCCCATAAGTCTGAGGATGATAAGATGAGATAAATGACAAATTTGTCCCCAGCTTCTTCCATAAAGTCCTCCAGAATTGTCCCACGAACTTGGTGTCTCAATCTAAAACTATACTTCTTGGTAAATCGTGAATTCTGACGACTTCCTTGAAAAATGGGTTCGCAATATGAGTCGCGTCGTTGGTTTTCTGGAATGGTATGAAATGTTCCATCTTTGAAAATCTGTCTACCACTACAAATATTGAATCAAATCCTCTTTGTGTCCTTGGCAGTCCCAATATGAAATCCATGCTCACTGCATCCGACGACCTCTCTGGTATGGGTAATGGCTCGTATAACCCTGTGTTTTGCCTTTTTCCTTTTGTGTGTTGACAAATTCTACATCTGTCCACAAATCTTTTGACATTTGTTCTCATCCCTAGCCAAAAATATGAGCCATTTAATTTCGATAACGTTTTATCATGACCGAAGTGTCCAACCAATCCTCCACTGTGTTTTTCCTTCAGCATATTCTCCTTCATGGAGCATTTTAGAATACACAATTGATTGCCCCTGAATACTAATCCATCCTGGATCATATATTCGGTCCACTGGATTTTGTCCCTGAGAATTGGATTCTCAGATGCCTCATACGCCTCTTTAAAATCTAGATCATCTCTGTACATTTCATTGAGATTATCAAAACCCAAAGTTTTGACTTTGAATTCCTGCATAAGCAAACATTTCCTGCTCAAAGAATCAACAACCTTGTTAGCAGTTCCAGAAATATGCTTAGTTACAAAAGTAAAATTCTACATGAATTCAACCCATTTAGCACGCTTCTGGTTCAACTTATCCTGTCGAGTCACGAATTGTAAAGAATGGTTATCATTGTACAAAACAAACTCTTTAGGAACCAAATAATGTCTCCATTTCTTCAGCGCTTGTATGACAGCATAGAATTCCTTGTCATATGTGGAGTACTTAATATTTGCTTCATTAAGTTTCTCACTGAAGTATGCGACCGGTCTGTCATCTTGGCTTAAGACTGCTCCAATTGCAAACCCACTTGTGTCACACTTGACCTGGAACGTCTTGTTAAAGTTTGGAAAAACCAGAATCAGTTGTTCAATGATCTTCTTCTTCAGCAGATTGAAACTTTTCTCTGCTTCCTCTATCCAATGAAAAGATTTGTGTCTTTTCTTCACTGTGTCCATCATCAATGCGCTAATTCCACTGAAATTTCGAATGAATTTTCTATAGAAACTAGCCAATCCATGGAAGCTTCAAACTTCAAACACACTCCTCGGTGATGTCCAATTCTTAATCGCTTCTACCTTATCCGTATCCATCTTCAGCTCATTTGCAGAGATAACAAAGCCCAAATAAATGAGTTATGTCCTCATAAATGATGATTTCTTCACGTTTATCAGTAGCTTCTCTTGTTGTAGTCTTCTCATCACTGTAGCTAAATGCTTCAAGTGTTCTGCTTCCGTCTTACTAAAAATCAATATATCATAAAGATATACGATTACAAATTTCCCGATAAACTCTTTCAATACTTCATTCATCAATATCATGAAAGTACTAGGTGCATTTGTTAAACCAAATGGCATAACAAGCCATTCATACAACCCTTCATTTGTCTTGAATGCTATCTTCCATTCGTCACCTTCTCTCATACAAATTTGATGATAACCGCTTTTCAAATCAATCTTTGAAAAATATTTTCCTCCACTCAAGAAATCCATCAAATCATCCATCCTTGGCAATGGAAATCTTTATCTGATGGTAATCTTATTAATTTCCCTCGAGTCTGTGCACATCCTCCAGCCTCCATCTTTCTTTGGGCTGAGCACTGTTGGAACAGCGCATGGACTCAAGCTTTCTCGAATCAACCCTTTTTCCATTAAGTCTTGGACTTGTCTCTTGACCTGTTCATTCTCCTACGGCGTCAATCTGTACTCTACTTTGTTTGGTAAACTATCTCTAGGTATAAGATCAATGTGATGGCTTATACTTCTTATTAGTGGCAACGAACAAGGTAGTTTGTCCACTGCTATATCAGCAAACTCTTCCAGCAACTTCTGGATTTCCTCTGGTAAATCATCCACTCTTGTACTGGTTAAAACAATTCTAGGCTTCCTGACCACAATAAATTGTGTGTCTTCCTTCTTCTTAACCTCATTAAGAAGTTCCTTCCCACTCATGAGAAGTACAGTGTTGCTCACCTCTAGTTTCGTTTCTTTATCCTTAATCGGAAGCAACATGTGATTTCTCCCATTCTTCTCCAGGGTGTATGTGTTCTTTCTCCGATCATGAATCACATTTATGTCATATTGCCATGGTCTACCCAACAATAGATGACAAACATCCATGGGAATGACATCACATAATATTTCATCCTTATATCCTCCTATTTTAAACTCAACTAAACATTGTTTAGTGACATTTACCTAATGTCCTTTTTGTAGCCATGAAACTTTGTATGGGCTTGGATGTACGATAGTCTCCAGCTCCATATTTTCTACCATCTCTGTAGAAACGAGATTGTCTGTGATACCACTATCCATGATGACTTTGCATACCTTGTCTTTGGTCTTGCAAGAAATCCGAAAAAGTATGTTCCTTTGGGCTGGGTTCTCTACCTCCTTCTCTGGCGTTAAGAGAACTTTCCTCATCATCAAGGATCTTTCGCCCTCAGCATCTTCTGCCTCAACATTCCATCCTTGTGCTTCAAAAATGTGAGTTTCACCTCCTTCTTTCTTTCTATTTGGACATTCATAGGATTTATGTCTTCTTTTCCCACAGACAAAGCGTTTCACTTCACCACCTCTGCCTCTTCCTCTTCCTCTGGTACGAGGAAAAGTGTTTCCATCAGCATATTGCCTTCCCTGTGAGCTCCCTCCTCTCACAGGTTGAGTTTGATGTTTCTTCCCCTCTTCTTTGGATTTCTGAGTCCTATCTTGGGCAATTGTTTTTCCTCTGGCTTGAATTCTACCTCAGCCTCTTTGACCTTGCTTTCGGCTCAGCTTCTCTTCAGCCTTCAGAGCCATCTGATAAGCATCCTCCACATTCCGAATGATCATCATGCTCATCTCATCCTGAATGTCATATCTTAGACCATTTATATATCTGGCCACCTTTTCATCATTGCTTTCCCGATGACATGCTCTGATGTTTATCTTGTAGAACTTTTCAGTGTATTCTTTCACTGACATCAACTTCTGTCTCAAATTATGCATTCTCCAAAACAGAGTAATTTGATAATCCTTGGGTATGAATTTTTCTTTCATTTTTGCAACCATTCTATCCCAACTCTTGATTTTATGCTTTCCTTTGCAGCGTCTGTCAGCCTGCAGTTCATCCCACCATAATGCTGCATGTCCTTTAAGTCTTGTGACAGCATGTTTGACCTTCTTGTCTTCCTCGACATCCTCATAGTCGAAGTACTTATCCAGATTTTTGATCTAGTCTAGAAGCTCTTCAACATCCAGGTTTCCTTCATATACTGGAATGTCCATTTTTTCTCTGGCACCTATCCTTGCAACAGCCTTGAATAGGCGTTCATTCATAGCATCCTCAATTGCAACTTCTCCTTCATGACCAACTTCATTTTCACTGTCAGCCTCGCTGATATCTCCAGCGTTGACTATGTGCCTGTGTGTTGTCTCCATGGCATCAAGCCTGGCACGTAGTTCGTACATTTCTCTTTCCACTGCTGGATCATGCATTGGCCTATCTCTTCTTCTTAGCAACATGGCTGTAAATGTTCCTCTTTTCTATGCTACAGAAAGAAAAGAAATTGTTCTATGCTCTGATACCACTTTGGCGCAAACCCCCAAACCCTCGGGTCGAGGTCCGCGCAGGATCGCTCTAAATCTATCCTTTGAGTCTAATTAACTCTTCGATTCCTCCTTGGGGAATCCCACACACATACAATGGTGTTTTCCACAGGTTCTTATGAATTGAGCCCCTGTGAAAAAACACTAGGCACCAACTCAAATCCTCTGACCCACAATGTGATCACGCCTTTAGTAATTTCGAAACTTCGGATTTCACAACTCCACGACTCTTGTTTCCGAGTTTCTCAACCCTTCCACTGTCAAAACCCGAAATGTTGATTCACCGAAATGTCTGGCCGCATCCTCCTCCATAGTCATATCGCGCTTCACGATTTCGGGAACCTCGGAACAAAGAACCCCGATCTCGTGTCTTCGAAAGTACTGAAATGCTGAATCCCTACACGTTCAACAAATGCTAGCTTCCCAACAGACTTCTCGCCGATTCAGATTTTCAGACTTCGCAATTTTGTGAATCCTGATGAAAAACTCTCGGCTCTCCAACCTACGAAACCCCAAAATCAGTCAGCGAAGGTTTGACTTCATCTGGAAACAAGTACGCCACCTGTCCGCTTCACTGTCCTCTATCTCTAACGTGAATTATATGCCCTTTAAACCTCTAAACTCCAAAATGAAAGTTCGTGAGAGATCCGATGGCCCTCGTTGAATTGGATCCAACAACCCTATTTCTCTTGAGCTTATGATTTAGAAAACACTCGTCGTAACTCCCCTTGCTCCTCTGCAAGATCTAATGGCTCTCGAAACTTTGCAAATTCTCCATGGGGAATTCCGATCGTTCATTCCTTCCTTGAAAACTTCTATGAAATGAACCAGTGTTCTCTTCGCTGGAACTTGACTTCTGTAAAGTGACTTTGCTCCATCTCTCCTTTGATTACTTCAAAGGTACTAACCCTCCTGAGTTTTCTTGCAAACTCAAGTCTTCAAAAATACTCCTGCACGCACTCCTTGTGACAACCCTTCAAATACTTAGAAGTATTTGATTATCTCGACTCTGTGCACTCCCTGCAACAGTAGTCCTTCAATTCACCCTTGGTTGATAAGTTCTAAGATTTCAACCAGCCTACGCACACCTTGCACGGTTTCTGTGCTTCACTTGCACTTCTGCAGGAATGAGAACAACGTTATCCCTCCCGAGCTTTCAGAGATCAACTTTGGACCCTTGTTAACACACTCCTTGCGAACACTTCCACTACATTCCTTGCAGGGACTTCTCTCACTCATGTTGAGAAACAATTGAAACTCATTCTCTCTCCCTCTCTCAGAATTCAAACATTCAACATGAAATTGTACATACACACACTATTAAAGCAAATGCATAACAAAGAGAATAAACAACCACGAGCATATCATTCAGCATGTATACACAGAAAGCATCATAACACCATGAATCTAAATCAAATCTTTTTACATTAATTCAAACTTCCGTACATGGGTTCTTCTTCTCAACTCTCTGCTATAGTTCTCTCCTTCTACTCTATGCTCAATGATACCATTGATAATGATAATGTTACAATGATACAAAGGTGAGGGTGTTTATAGTCAGTTTTCCCTCCTACCTCCTAAAACTATCTAATCTGGAATTTAAATCTACCTACTTTCATTAACTGGGCATAAATGTCTTTACATCGATAGATGAGACAAGATTTCTCAAGATCTATTTACAATCACTTATTCATAAATGCACGTACGCCTTCCTTAACTATTTCATTAATATTCCTTCCTTAGTCTTTCAAAATATTTCAAAACATTTCAACATGTGCAAAAATGCATTGCCTCATCCCAACTGTTTTCTGCCTCCATGCTCGCTTGTTGTAACAACCTAAAAGTTCTAATCATCATATTTAAACATAAGCAAATCAATTCCTAGCTGAGACAATAACATCAACCATCGTCGGCCTTCGGAACTTCTTCCGTCGGGATTTCGCTACTCGCGTTGTTTAATGGCTTGGACCCACAGACTTGTGGAAATCGGGAAATCGTCGGTCGGGAGTTCGCGAGCCCTGTTGCACCATGCATAGGACCTTCCAAGTCCCGAAGTCCGATGGTCAAGAGTCAATGCTTCCATCTCTATCGAGAATTTCCCGGTCGGAAAATCGGCGATTTAAGTGTCAAGTTCACTCCTCCCACAAACCTCCGAGCGCCGAATGCCCGATCTGACGCTATGGCGCCACGTGTATCCCATTAACGCTTACGGGGCCCGAGCTTCCACATCGCCATCGAGATTTCGCGGATCGCGAATCCACGATACCAGTGGTTCACGGTATTGAAAACCCCGAAGTCCCAAACTCCGATATCCCGAGGTACGTGGTTTCGTACTGGTGGGGTTACCTCTCGCTATCGGGGTTCGCGAAATCGCGAATTCTCTTGTCGTTAATCCCTTGCTCCGGGAATTCCCGAGTGCCGAACCCCGAAATCCCGAGGTCCTTTACCACGTGTCCCGTCGTTCGATCAACGGTCCCGATTGAATCGGGAAATCGCTACTCGCGATTTCAACGGATATGAGACTCATGCCTCTACAAACGGATATGAGACTTATATGCCCTGCATACGCCACCCTTGGCAGCCTACGCTATCCCTGTTCTTACATTATTTTATTTCTTTTCCCTTAATTTTTGTCACAGTTCATTAAATGCATTCTTCAGTTTGATTATCACACAATTAATCATGCTTATTTTCTTTAACTGATTTTTTTTTGTAATCTTTAACCATTTATTCAATTAGGGTCGTTACATACACCCACCCTTCAAGAAACTTCGTCCCGAAGTTAAGGCGTCTGATGTTACAATGAAAAGGCACGGTTCATACGTTCACAGCAATTAACTTGACAATATCAGTAAGTAAATCAAGAAGTCCATACATACTATTGTATATGTACAAGGAATGCATGTGTAGCTAATACATGTAAACCTCG
>JZKD02S1676382.1:92157-103420 GCA_000966675.3 Picea glauca | reverse complement strand
AATGTTAGCTATATAACATATATGTTATATGTTATACATGTAGACAATCTCAATCTTGAACCTGCTTGAACTCGCCATTCCTAGACTCCCTCTGTCAATTTGTATATCATAGAACTCCTAGTGTTGCATGGAGCACACATGAAAATAGAAGTGCAATGTTGAACGAGCCAGCCCGAAGTCCGTCGATAAATTTGTATATCGCGGAAGTCTGGGTGCTATTTGTAGGACACAAAACAATAGAGGCCCAATTTTCAGCCCACCAGCCCGAGAACCTATGATCCAAAAAGTGTCTAAGTATGGAATGAGGGATCCGTACATGCTCTGTAAAATCTGATATCCATACTTTATAAAAGTCCATATTTAGTATGGATTACTCGTTACTCAAAAAATTTCTAGGCCAGGAACTAGTGGATACACGTGTTCATATTTCCACTTACTTTTATATCGCCACCCCGACCGTCTGCTTGCCTGTTTCATATTGTACATATTACATGTAATGTGTAATACATATTCAATTTTGAGCTCGATAGTCGTGGAGTTCGTCTGTCAATTTGTATATCACGGAACTCTGAGTGTTGTTTGGAGGACACAGACCAATAGAAATGCAATGTTGAGCCAGCCAGACTGCAAATCCGCTTCTCAATTTGTATATCACATAACTCTATACATGCTCTATAAAATGTCATGTCCATAGTTTATAAAAGTACATATTTAGTATGTATTTCTCCTTTCTCGGATCTCCCCAGTGTTGGAGTCCATCTTTCAACTTATATATCATGAAATCAATAGAAGTACAATGTTGAGCCAGCCAACCTGCAAACCCGCTTGTAAATTTGTATATCGTTGAATTATGGGTGCTATTTGTAATGCACGAAACAATAGAGGCTCGTTTTTATCCCACCAGCCCGAGAACCCGTGATCCAAAAAGTGTACATACTCTAAAAAATCTTAGCAAGCCCACAAGTCCACCTGTCAATTTGTATATCGTAGAACTCTGGGTAATATTTGTAGGACACGAAACAATAGAGGCCTTTTTTTAGCCTGCCAGCCTGAGAACCCGCGATCCAGAAAGTGGCCATGTATGGAATGTGATATCTCTAGATGCTCTATAAAATATCATGCCCATACATTATAAAGGTAGATATTTAGTTTTCCTTGCTTTGTACACATACTGGTCTGGTCACGACACAGTTGGTGTTGCACATAATTATGAAATATGTACCAGGAGTCTGACTGAGCACTTTCGTTCCCTTAGCCAATTTTATGCTCGCGAGTTCCCAGATGGCGGAGTGCCATATTTCATGTCCATCTATATCTCTACATCACGAGTCCAACCAACCTTCATCCGTTTTCATAGTTCGCGAATTTTATGGCCACGGATTCATTTGTAGGCACCATCCAACTCCCATGTCCCGTGTGTGCGGTATACATTCTTTCACCCGAAACTTAGCTATGTAGCATATATGTTGTATGTTATACATGTAGACAATCGCAATCTTGAACTCACCGGTCCTGGAGTTCGTTTGTCAATTTCTATATCGTGGAACTCTGGGTACTATTTGTAGGAAATAGAACAATAGAGGCCCAATTTTGAGCCCGCCAGCCTGAGAACTCGCGATCGAAAAAAATGGCGATCCATACATACTTAAAAAAGGTGCATATTTAGTTTTCCCTGATTTGTACACATACTTCTCTGGTCACCACACAGTTGGATTTGCACATGTATTATGAAATATACACCACGAGTCTGACCAAGCATTTTTGTTTCTTTAGCCAATTTTATGGCCGCGGGTTGTTGGCTATGCCTTATCAAACTCTCATTCCCCATGTTCCAAGTGTACATATTCCATCTAAAACTTGGGAAATCCATGTCTATGGTCAGGGGTTCCTAGACGGCGGAGTGGTAGCTTTCGTTTCCTTAGCCAACTTTATGGTTGCAAGTTCCTTTGTCGACACCTTCCAGCTCTCATGCCCCATGTGCACGGTATAAATCCTACGCCCAAAACTTCGGTGATCTACAATTGGACCTGGACTCGAAGCTTGCGACTCATTTGATAATTTTGTTTAATTAAATTATACAATATCAATATTTAATATTCATATTTTAGTACTTGAAAATAATGTTTCTAGATAATGTTAGATATATAACATATATGTTATATGTTATACATGTAGACAATCGCAATGTTGAACACGCCAGTCGTGGAGTCCGTCTATCAATTTGTATATCGTGGAAATTTTCCTGCTATTTGTAGGACACAGAGCAATAGAGGCCCATTTTTTAGCACGCCAGTCTGAGAACCCGCGATCCAAAAAGTGTCGTAAGTATGTAAGTCTGCTTGTCAATTTGTATATCGTGGAACTCTGAGTGTTGTTTGGAGGACACAGAACAATAGAATTGCAATGTTTAGCCTACAAGTCCACTTCTCAATTTCTATATCACGTAAGTCTGGGTACTATTTGTAAGACACAGAGCAATAGAGGCCCACTTTTGAGCCCGCCAGCCTAAGAACTCGCGATCCAAAGATTGTACATGCTTCCCTTCACTATGCTCCTTGAAAACTTACACAAAATCACACTTTCCATACTTAGCCACTTTCCCACAATTCCGCAAATATGAAAACCCTCCGCTGAGCTGCACCATCATGCCCTCTTACATTTTACGTGTTTTGCAGTCAACAATTCCGACTCATGCAGTTTCATCATTGGACACTCACCTATCCTCACTATCGCCTGCAAACTTATTTTGAAGCTTGTCCGATTGCTTTTCAGACTTGGACATTCCTTCCTTGCTTGCTCTTCCCCGTCTCTATCACCTTCGCATGTGTCCATAATAAGAAATCATATATATATATATATATATATATACGTCTTGTTCGTAAATCTTTAATGCTAACAGGTGATCGTGTAGGCACCGTCTAGATTGTCATTGATGGGCGCAAGACTCGAGAAGTTCTATCATTATGCGCAATAAACCAATATTTGCAGAGGCTTTTGTTATCCCTTTCTAGTGTTAATTTCAAATACCATGGAATGTCATTCGCACACCGTCAGCTTGGTTCCTTCATGAAACCTCCAATCCTTAAATGTTCTTTGCTATAACCACCACCTTCGCACTTCTAAGTATGCAATAATTAAGCTTTACTTCTAACAGCTCACCATACAACACGCATAGAGATTGTCATTAATGAGCGAAGATCTCAAGGAGATTTTCCATTCACATGTATTGAACCAACATTTCTGGGGGGTTATATTGTCCCCTATATTTGTTCATTTCAAGCAGCGTCTGGAGAAAACTGAATTTTTCATAAATTACTGGCAGTAGCTCCACAGTAGTTCTATAGAGATACAGTGAAAATCTTCGGACTTGAGGACCATAAATTAATAGTTCATCCTAAAATTGATAGTTCTCACAAGCTTCCCGTGCAGAAGAAGGGACAAAAAATTGTAGGGGAGGCAGAGCAACCCAAAATTTAGAGTGAAAACATGGATCTTGATGTTGATCTGGACAACATATTCTGCAACCTTGATCAGTCTGGAGACACAATTCACCATGGCTACCCAATGGACATAGTTGATACCAAATTTTTTTACGAAGATGAATCCTTCGTGTTCCAAAGTGTTGTTTTGGAAAGCGAATCAAAAAAATTAATTATTGAAAAAAGAGATGTAAAAAATAAGAAAAGAAAACATTGTTCAGAACTTGACCTTGCTAATATGTAGGTGTCCAAAATCTCTCAACTTCACATGGCAACCGAAGATGCTCTTCATGATTCCATTAGAGTCATTGAGGCTGAGAATGCCAGACTAAAGGACCAGCTTAAGGAATTAGAGGAAGCTTTGTTTCCTATGCCATTGCTTGGCAGTCCTTTGGCAACATCCATGCATGCGACTCCTTGCACCCCTGCAGCAAATATAAAAGGCTCCTCCAGCTTCCTCGCATCCTGTAGAGGATATGTGGAGAAAAATATCAACAAAAGAATGGAACTGATTACTAAGGCCTGGGAAACATCGCAAAATATGGATTCCCTGGGAAGCAGGGCACATAACTTACTCCAACTTCTGCAAATGGATTTAAAAGATGAAGAAAGTTTCTATTTGCACATGATCATCCCTTTTTCCTTTCATGTCAACAACATGCCAGACACGAAAAGAAGACAACATGATCTCCCATCCAAAAAATGACTCGCTCAATTAGAAACATGCTGGAAAGAGAGGTAAAGAACCTGTATCTTATCGTCCAATCATGTGAACAAGCAATATCAAAGAAAGAAACATTATTCACAAACTTTACCAAAATAGACTTAGTTGGAAGGACAAACGACTTCCAGGACCCCAGCTTAATCATCAACTTGTTGGTGTTAACCAAACAAGCTTTCGATAAACAAGTTGATAATTTTAAGACCTTGTCTTTAGAAAAATTTTACAGGGTTCTTGAATATCATGAAGAACACGTGGAAAACTGGCTAGTCCACTATTCGGTACAGAATGGAGACATTCATCAGACTCTGTCTAATCTTTCTATTGATCTAAGCGAATTAGAAAATTAACTTTTCAGCATTAAAATCCGGAATGACATCAACGTCACCCCCTTGAGAAGCTATATTGAAGAGAACTTGAAGTGGGTCGCCGACAAAATCCAAAAGGAAAAGGCATCAGCAAGCAAATAGCAAAATTACTTATATGTACCATCCTGTAAGTGTATATTGATAGTCCTTTCTTTATCAATCGAGTTATTCCACCTTTTCTGAATATAAATCTATAGCCAAAGATTGATATCTTCCCATTTCTACTTTTCAGGTATTACACTCTACCGTGTTCCACTTCTTCTTTCTATTCATATTTCTTGTACATATTTCTTTTATAGTCTGCGGGAGCCCCAATCCCAGTCTATATGACAAACACATTTAAATTTTCAGGATTATGTAACAAACTATTCTTTTTTTCATATATTCCAAATAAAACTATTCTTTTGTCTCCTTATATATTTATGTGTTCCTAGATTTTTATCTTCAGTTATGCTGAATGTGAAGACATTCTGTTTATTTTATTTCAATTCTCTTTTTTTCTGATGCATATTTTTTCCTGCCTGGTCATTTTCAAAATTAAATATGAGATAAATCGCTCACTCAAATTTGAGATATCATATTTCACACACACACACACACACTCTGTGTGTGTGTGTGTGTGTGTGTGTGTTTCTTTAAATTTCCAGGAATATGTAACACATTTTATTATTTTTTTATATAAATGTCACAAAATTGTGTTCACTACTTTTTTTCTACTCACACATATAGAGAGGATGTCATTTATTGAATCTTTACCACCTGTCCTTCATATTGCTTGCCACAGAGGCCTTTAAAATTCAAATACTCTGCAAGTCCGCTTGTCAACTTGTATATCGCGGAACTCTGGGTGCTCTTTGTAGGCCACAGAACAACAAAGACCCAATTTTCAGCCCACCAGCCCAAGAACCCACGATCCAAAAACTGACTAATTATGGAATGAGGGCTCCGTGCATGCTCTATAAAATCTCATCCCCATACTTTATAAAACTACATAGTTCGTATGTATAAAAGTAAATATCTACTTTATAAAATTACATATTTGGTATGTATAATTTACGCTGTCAAGGAACCCATAATTTAATAAATTTCAATTTCTTGTGTCCATGAGCCCTTGTTTTAAAGAAAACTAATTCGGGAATGCTAATGTTTTTGGGCTTTTGTCCACAAACCTATGTAACAGACGTTACTACTAGTTTTTTGTGTTTTTGTCCACAATCATATGTAAAATGTTTGTAAAGAAAACTAATTCGGGAATGCTAAATTTTTTGGACACGAGGCCCTTAAAATTCAAATAGTCAGCAAGTCTGATTGTCAATTTGTATATCGCAGAACTCTGGGTGCTATTTGTAGGGCATGGAACAACCGAAGCCCAATTTTTAGCCTGCCAGCCTGAGAACCCGCGATCCAAAAACTGGTTAAGTATGGAATGAGGGCTCTATGCATGCTCTATATATCTACTTTATAAAATTACATATTTGGTATGTATAATTTATGCTATCCAGAACCTATAATTTGATAAATTTCAATTTCTTATGTCCAGGAGCCCTTGTTTTAAAGAAAACTAATTTGGGAATGCTAATTTTTTCGTTCTTTTGTCCACGAACCTATGTAATAGACGTTACTACTATTTTTTTGTGTTTTTGTCCACCAGCATATGTAAAACGTATGTAAAGAAAACTAATTCGGAAATGCTAAATAGGCCCTTAAATTCAAATAGTCCGCAAGTCCGATTGTCAATTTGTATATCGCGAAACTCTGGGTGCTATTTGTAGGTCACGGAACAACAGAAGCCCAATTTTCAGCCTACCAGCCCGAGAACCCGCGATCCAAAAACTAGCTAAGTATAGAATAAGGGCTCTATGCATGCTCTATATATCTACTTCATAAAATTACATATTTGGTATGTATAATTTAGTCCAGGAACCTATAATTTGATAAATTTCAATTTCTTGTGTCGAGGAGCCCTTGTTTTAAAGAAAACTAATTCGTGAATGCTAATTTTTTTGTGCTTTTGTCCATGAACCTATGTAACAGATGTTACTACTATTTTTTTTGTTTTTGTCCACGAGCGTATGTAAAACGTATGTAAAGAAAACTAATTCGTAAATGCTAAATTTTTTGGACACGAATCCCTTAAAATTCAAATAGTCCACAAGTCCGATTGTCAATTTGTATATCACAGAACTCTGGGTGCTATTTGTAGGGCACGAAACAACAGAAGCCCAATTTTCAGCCCGCTAGCCCGAGAACTCGCAATCCAAAAACTGGCTAAGTATGGAATCAGGGCTCCGTGCATACTCTATAAAATCTCATCCCCATACTTTATAAAAGTACATAGTTCGTATGTATAAAAGTAAATATCTACTTTATAAAATAACATATTTGGTATGTATAATTTATGTTATCCAAGAACCTATAATTTGATAAATTTCAATTTCAATTGTGTTCAGGAACCTTTGTTTTAAAGAAAACTAATTCGGAAATGCTAATTTTTTTGTGTTTTTGTCCACGAACCTATGTAACAAACGTTACTACTATTTTTGTGGTTTTGTCCACGAACGTATGTAAAAAAAACTACTTCGGGAATGCTAAATTTTTTGTGTCCAAGAACCTTTTAAATGTTAATAATTTTTTATAAATTTCGGGAAAAACTAATTCAAGAATACTATATTCTGCATGGAAACCACATGTACTTCAACTTCCTACCCACGTGTCTGTACTCAGTCGCATTTATTCCCATTCCAACCCAGCAGGAACTACGCTGCCATGCAACACTTGTTATGCATGAGAAATTACCCTTTTAGAAGATAACTTCAATATTTGTCTTAGTTTCTTATACAATACTTTATTGTACAAATTTTCTATAGATTCGAGGTCATCAGCTTTCATAGATTCGAGATCAACAACTTTCAAATAAGGGAAGAATAGTAATAAAAAAAATTGAAGCAAATAACTGAAATTAGTGGAACTAAATTCGTTTTATCATTGCTATATAGTAATGAATAACGAGTCATGTAAATTAAGAAAACGTGTGAAATTTGGAAGATTAAAATAATTCATATTGAGAAATGGTTATAAGATTAACTTAATTCTTATTATTAAAAACTCAAATGAAAAGGTTTAGGTTGAACTTGAATCTAGTACATTTATGGAAGACATCGAACCAAGACTTAAGGTAAATTTGATTTAAGTTTCTAATTATTTAAAAATTGTATTTATTTGTTTTTATATACATAATTGAATTTAGAGGTTTTAATGAATTTAGACTAAAAATATGTTATTTCCCTTCTTAACAAATTTTTCATTAATGATTTAACAACTACTTTCTTTCTAAAATAAATGATATTATTAGAATGGGAATTGTTAATGTTAAAATGAATTTGATACTCTTGATTGTTTGTGATGATTTCTATTAATTCTTATTAATATCAATAAGTCTTGTTAATATCAATAATTTGAAGATGTTATTAATATTAACTTATAGTTAATGTGGATAATATTGATTTGGTGACATTTAATTCAATGTAAATTTCTTGATAATTATGATGATGTTTACATTTCTCCAATAATTTTGATTTAATTCTTTTTATCTCTTAATTTTCTTTAATAGAAGTACACTTCATGTTTAGCACAATGTCCAATAATGTTTTTTAAATTGTTTCATTGATATTAGGGGTTAATGTTAGTTTTATGTTGTTGACACCAATTTCATGAGTTATTGATAACTTTGATCATAATAGGGATTATATGCTAATACAATTAATTAACTAACATTATTGATGTCCCTAGTAGTATTTGTTGATTGGTGATGATTCGAAGATGATGGTATACTATTGATTTTATATCTTTTGGTCAAAATTATCACCTTTTTCAACCAAGGCCTTAAAAACCTCATAATGTTTCCAACAAAAACCTTAAAATCAACCTCCAAATCAAAACATGGCACCAACAACACCCCCCTTATTTTTTAGGTTTGAAATGACAACTTCTTTGAAATAATGACCTTAACAATCTATGATCTTGCAACAAAAAGTTTAAAATCAACCCCATAATTGAAAAGTGTTGCTCCTAGTAGCACCTCCCTCACATTTTTTTCATGGTTAAAATTGTAATTTCTTTGAGACCCATGACCTTGAGAATTGGTAGTCTTACAACGAAAATCCTATAATCAACCATTGAATTGAAAGGAAATGCTACCAGTGGCACCCCATCTTATTTTCGACTTAAAATTGCAACGTTTTTAAAAACATACCCTAAAAACCTTAAATGTTGTTGCAAACAAAATCATTAAAAAAGGAAAAAACTAAATATATATAGAGAGATATACTATGTTGTTGCAAAAAAAAATCATTAAAAGAGAAAAATATATAAAAATAGAGAAAAAAATTGAAAAAAAAAATCATAGCTTTTTAAAAATAAAATGTTAAACATTAAATTTTTTTTTTATAATATATGTTTAAAAAAAAAACATAATTAAAAACAAAAATATAACAAACATTTAAAAAAATCTCTCACTTATTCTCATTTTAAAAAAATTAAGCTTTTTTTTTTTTTCAAATTAAAAAAAAAAATTCAAATGATTTTAAAAAATTTTAAAAAAGTTTATAAACAAACTAAAAAAATGAAATTTAAAATTAAAAATAAAAATAAAAATAAATTCCACTCAAAATTAATTTAAAAAATGAGAAACCAAATTAAAAAATAAAAATATATACATTAAAACAATAAATGAAAAATATGTACATTAAAACAATAAACAAGAAATTGGGTGGTGGAGCAACTATGGGAATATATTAAATTAAGAACATTGTTGGGTGGGGAGTGAGTAGGGAGGTTGGGATACATTTCTCCCTCATACTCACAATATAATTTTGTTAGGAGCAATTATGGGAATCTATTAAATTAAGAATTTTGTTAAGAGCAATTATGGGAATCTATTAAATTAAGAATTTTGTTAAGAGTAACTATGAAAATCTATTAAATTAAAAATTTTGTTAGGAACAACTTTGAGAATCTATTAAATTAAGAGGTTAATGTGTTATGTGATATTTTATGTAAGATAATCATGATGTATTATTTGTATATGAGATTAATAAAAATCTATTGCATATTTTAATAATAATCAACATACTTATAATTTGATTTGACAGAAAATAAATGGTTGTGTTGTATAGTAATGACCACCTAAACTATTATAAAAAACCTTACACATTTTATAAAATGTGTAAAGCCCATATTCAAAACCTTACACATTTTATAAGGTTTTAAATAAAACACATGTCATCACACATAATTTTTTGTCATTTATTTGTATTATATTTTTAATTTTATTTTGTTTTCAATAAGCTCTTTAAATTTGTATGCAATTATGTGTACAACATTTATCAAATTTTTTTCCAAACAAGTTTTTTTGGGAAATGCTTTGGTATTTAGAATTCTTAAATTAGTTTTTGTTGATATTATTTCGAAATGCTTTGTTATTTAGAGTTCTTAGTTTTTATTGATATTATCTCAAGGGTATGATAAGCTATTACATCATTATGTAAAGATTTATAATATTTATAATATATATATATATATATATATATATATATATATATATATATATATATATAACATATATAATTTTATATGAAATTTTAATATTTATAATAATTTACTAGTGATCTGTGCTATAGACATATCTAAATTATTTTTTATATATTTAAGAAAAATAATTTTTAATTAAATAAAAAACAATTTTAAATTATATTGTAAAACCTATTTTTTTTTTAATAAAAACCATGTGCTTTCCATAAATACCCTACATTACATTAAATCCATATATGAATGAAAACATTTGGAAATCTAAAAAAAAAACCTTATTGTAAATTTTTATTTCTTTTATATATGAACTAGCACAGTCACATAATTGTGGCTGATCAATGCTGAAAGGTTGATAAGATGAAAAGAATCCTTAAAAGAATATATTAAATTTTAATATTGATTAACAAATAAACGGTTGAGCTTCATTTATTTGGTGTTAATATTTTAATTTTTGTTAATCACTTACTTAAATGTAAAAAATTAAACACATAAACGAATGTCTTTATAATAGCTAGGAAGTTAATGATTGAAATCACAGTCATTTATTTTGTGTGACTACTAAGAATATTCCAGCCATATTTAATCCTGTCCATAGAAAACTTATTAAGCACTAAACCCCTATTAAATCTGCCCATTATCAATAGATGTAAACCTTGGCGTAATTATATATGCCACTATACTTAACTATACTTAGTAGCAGTGTATGACGTGCGTTTATCTTGAATACACATTGTTGTTTAACCTTCCACTCAGAATCCTATCCATACGCGTTTAAGTGTGTCCGTTCATTGAACCTTCAATCTATAAAATCTTTTTCTGGTTTTTTATGGTTTATATATAACCTGTACGCATTTTTCTGCTACTTGAATGAGAAATGTAGTGTGAGAAATCCCTCACATACGCATTTTTCTGTTTTCTATATCACCTGTGTGAGGAACCTATTCCACGCCCATGATGGTTTGATTTAGACGCAAGTATCTCCTTGCTCTGCACGGTTGCCGATTGACCTTTTTGCATATATCCCGTTTCAATGGGTATTACGTGGGTATTATGGTATTCTGTGCTAGGGATCACCTCCGCCATCGTATTCTTGGTGTTGGATCTGTGGA
>JZKD02S1676382.1:45218-56917 GCA_000966675.3 Picea glauca | reverse complement strand
AGGGGAACCAAGAATGGTTGAGATAATCCCCACCAAACCAGTACCTTGTTGGATATAATTGCTCATGACCTGAACAGTCCTCTGACCCAGGAATTAATTACTAGTCAGGTTGGTAGGTGGGAGGACCTCCTCAAGAGTTAATGAGGGATGGGGCAGAGCACCCATCTATAAGGCTTTCAGATATGACCAAGGACTGGGGATTCATGCCACATGCAATATTGCTAAGGAAGGAAAGAAATGAAGGCATGGTGGATAGAGGAAATAAAGAGAGACTAAGCTCTCAGGTTCAAGGAAGAACTGAAAAATAAGAGTGTTTTGGTCGGAAGGAGTGGCTAGCAGGGTTAGATTACAAGATGATAAATGAGGTTGATGAGTGACTGAAGAAGTACTCAGGAAGACCTCCTTTCTTGGTATAGAGAAGTCTCGTTGCCAAGATCCTATGGGAGGAGGAGAGTAACCTTCGTCCCTAACTGTTGCTGACCCAGAAGGAAGAGTTCTCTCTCAGATCATCATGGTCTAGCTCAGGGGTAGCCAGTGGTAAATCCATTAGTAGTGACTGAGGCTACGGTTGGGTGGAAACAGGCACCCCTTTTAGCAGTCACATCACGTCTTCTCATTCCGATAAGTGTTTTCATACTTTGTGCATTGAAATGAAATAATGGGTGAATGCATGTATATGTATATATATATATATATATATATCTAAAAATGGTTTTTGTATTGAATGATCAAGCTATGTGTATGCATTTATCTTCTTGTGAACTTATTCTTCTGATCGATCATCTATATGCCCCAGCTTATCCTTCGAGGTGTCTTGGGACATAAACCTATAGGAGGGCTGGGATAGAAAGCATTGTGTCAATCTGGCCATGTCGGTCTGAAGAGGATATCTTCTTCGGACTACTTGTTGTGCGACCGAGATATCATTCCCAAGTCCTTAACAACTTTATGATGAAGATATTCATGTTTAATTCACGAGAGTTTAGAAGGACCCATATGACCAACACCTAGGAACCCTATGCTAAGCCTAAGGGAGATAAGGCATTCTGGCTTCGGAGCTCTGAAAGTCTGAGACTTCTAGGTATTGTCGACCCTACTAGTAATAAACTGGCCGAAGGTAACTGGGAGTTTCAGTTACCGAAAAATTTGACTGACAATGGGTGGTTACTCTAGTGGTTAGAGGGGTCTGTCTCACCAGCTAATCGGGATCCAACTCTTCATTGCGAAATAATGAAAACTACCAATCAACAACAATCAGAAGTTCTCTCAGTCGTTGGATCTACACCGAGACGACTTCGATGAAGTTCCACTTCAGGAGAAGGGAGATGCTATAGAATCAAACTCCTTGAACGTCGAAGTTAGGAAGTAAGGAGAGCCATAGATCTAGGGAGATCGTAGGATCCCCGCATAACCGTCTGATTTCTTAGAAGGAGGGACCCGCGTTCAGTACTTCGATGAATTCCTTCTTCGAGAGAATGGAGTGGTAGTAAAGTCAAAACCCTTGAAGGCCAGAGCCGCGAAGTGACCAGGACCATAGATCTAGGGATCCTTTGGGTTCTTTCCTAACCATCAGATCTACGACAAGGTCAGCCCGAAATTGACCACTTTGGGAGAAAAATGGGGAGACTCGCCTCAAGATCCCCGAATGCTAAAGTTACGAAGTAATGAAGGCCATGGATATAGGGGTTACATGGAGGCACCGTAACCATCAGATCGAGGGACCGGGAAGGTGATCAGTCGGGTGAAGCAATATGCCAACGTCACCCAGGGTGACGTGGACCCACTTGGATACAGAATGTGCCACCCTAGGTATGGGCCACATGTCCTCTTTGTCTTGTCACATGTCCCCTATAGTAACTAACTATTCCTCCTATATGGAGGGAGGTGTATTCAGGACCCACCAGTAATTTTCATCGCATATAGTACGTCACTCCACAAGAATGGACCCCTTCGAGAGTCTAGGACTTAACGAATTCGGGCATTTGGTACACATCATCATGCGCAAGGAAAAAGGCCCGAAGGGCGTAGCCACGTGGCGGTATTTTTGGACTCCGGGATCTGGAGGTAAAGTGCGTAGGAAGGAAAAGAGGCCTTCAGCACCGAAGCACTGAAGTGTCGAAGTGTTGAATTCTTCTACAGTTGGTATGTTAGAAAGGGATTGAGTCCATCATTGGTTTAGTAGGAGGATTTGATTTAAGAGGGAAAATGAAACTTGAATACCCCATCCCTAGGGAAGGTACTCAGGGGTCGAGTGTGCTACACATTGAGGGAGAGGTTTGGCAGTGTCCCTGTCACGACCTACTAGCACTCTCGTTGTGGATCGAATTGTAGGTTAATGATTACCTAGTTCGAGAGATCCACAATGTCATGAGGGTAGACTGAGACAGTCGCTCACGAATATTTCTAAGGGGTGCGCAATAAGGCAGGGTCCTTATTCCTTAGAATTCCACAGTCTCTCACAAGGTTGCCTGAATGGAGTGTTGACTCTCGGGGTTGGACAACTACCAAAACCAGTCAAAGGAGAGTGGCACCTTTGGAGCACAGAGTGCGTCTTGAAGGGAACATCGCATAAATAAAAATTGAGTTAATGAATATAGGTGGCCTAGAAAACCCTCAGAGAATAATTAACCTTGTTAAATATTGAGCACTGTCGGATTAATCAATTAATAAATTAATTAAGGATTGAATTTATTAATTATAATCCCTATAAGAGTCTAAGCCTTTGCAAATAAAATTTAATTAAGCCTAATTCTAAGTTAGTAAGAAGACTAAAAACTAAATTTATAAATTAAATAATGAGGGGATGAAGTAAATCAATTTAAGAATTCAAGGAATATAAAATAAACCTAAAGATTGATTTAACACACATATGTGCAAGTAATTACCAAATTGGAATTTAAGGTAAGAATGGAATAAAGCTAAAAGAATGGGTATGCATAGAAAGGAATCTAGAGTCTAGTTAACACTAGTCTAACTAGGATAAGATTCCTATTTTAACTCAACTCATATTTAGTAAGGCATCAGTGATTAATTGGAAATAAGGGGAATAAAGAGACAACTAGGAGTGATTTAAGGAGTGTTTTTAGGAAGGGTCGGGGAAATTAAATTTTATTAAATAAAATGTGGATTTACTTGTGCAAATTGGGGAAAGGGTGACAAGTGTAAGGGGGAAATAATTCTAAATTATTTAATTTAAAAAAAATGAATTAATTGTACAAGTGGGGAATGAGTTGAGAAAATTCTATAAAACAAATGGTTGAGATGAGAAATGGATCACACTAGTTATGGGCAACGTTATGCTGCAGAAATTTTGACTGGTTTTACTTGTGAGAGTTGGGATACCCAACTTGAGAGAGAGTGGTGGCTCTACCTTGTGAGGCAAGATCGGAGTTAACATATATTCTGGTTGTGTGCATGGCCCCTTTGCGGATCGGGGGGCTGAGGGGGAAGAAGAGTACCCCTAACGTTGGTTGGGAGGTACTAGTGAAGTCTCAATGATTAGAAAGCGAGAGGTTGGAAGGAACACCAGTTGTCGAAGATCATCTCCAATCCATCTTCGTTGTCGGTTACGATATTTTATGGATTTTGTAATTGCATTGATTTTATTGTTTAATCTAGTTGTTATAATTGTTGTAGAATGTTGGAAATTTTATGATTGAATAGACCATATCTTGATGTTTTTGTAAAATCTAGAAATGGATTCCTAATGGTTTCACTGTCATTATCTTCTCAATGAAATAAATAGAAAATATGTGCCAGCTGTTGATCCTCCCCCCCCCAAATCCAATCGATTTTTGCAGGCTCGCGATGGGAAGAAAGGTGGATGTCTCTTCTCCTACCATAATAGAAGCTATGTTTGCTTCAAGGGAGTTGACAGGGTTAATAGGCAGTCCTAGTACTCTAAAACGATAATCTCAAGCAATTTAAAATTTAGTAATCTCAAGAAAATTTAAATTTCTACTCGCGTGCTTTTAGAATTTCTTAATATACCCAAAACATAAAATGTACCATCTAAGCAAATGGATCTGATCATTAATCCAATATGGTTGCCGAGAATGGGGGCAATTTGCATGCCAGTTATCGCACTCCATTTATATCATTCCTTTTTCTAGTAGAATCCAATGGAATTGTTAGGATATTAACCTTGAGTTCTCTGCGTTTTCGTATAGAAATTTCCCTGCGTTTTTGTGAGATCTCCTTGAGATCTTACCCAGGAAAATCTCTACATTTTTATAAAAGAAATTGCCCTTCGTTTTTGTGAATTTTCCTTGCGATCTTTCCCAACAATTCTCTATGTCTTTATATAAGGAATTTTCCCTGCATTTTTGTGAGATCGCCTTGTGATCTTACCCAGGCAAATATCTATGATTTTATAAAAGCAATTGCCCTGCGTTTTTGTGAATTTTCCTTGTGATCTTTCCCAGCAATTATCTGTGTCCTTATATAAGGAATTTTCCCTATGTTTTTGTGAGATATCCTTGTGATCTTACCCAACAAAATCTTTGTGTTTTTATAAAGGAAATTTCCTTGCATTTTTGTGAATTTTCCTTGTGATCTTGCCCACCATTCTCTGCATCTTTATATAAGGAATTTGCCCTGCGTTTTTGTGAGATATCCTTGCGATCTTACCCAAGAAAATATCTACGTTTTTGCAAAAGAAATTGCCCTATGTTTTTGTGAAAATGCCCTATTATCTTACCCAACATTTCTCTGCGTTTTTCTATAAGGAATTTACCCTGTGTTTTTGTGAATTGCCTTGTGATATTACCCAACAATTATCTGCATTTTTATATAAGGAATTTTCCCTGCGTCTTTGATGAAATTGCCTTGAGATCTTACCCTTGAATTCTCTGCGTTTTAGTAAGAAATCTTGCTCTGTGTTTTGGCAACTAGAGTACCCATCATTTTACTTAACCTTAAAGCTTTGATTTTGCCTTGATATAACCCAACAATTCCATTCACCTGCCTTGCGTTTTTTCATCTGGAACACCCAACGTTTCTCTAAAAAGTTAGTCTACGATTTTGGGTGGATCTCACTCAGTCATATCTGTACTTACTCTGTGTTCATGCAACTGGAACAACAACGATTTTCCTTAACCTTAAGGCTACAATTTTTCTTTGATATAACCCAGTAATTCCATTTATCTACCTTGCGTTTTTGCATCTGGAACACCCATGTTTCTCTAAAAGTGGTCTGCGATTTTTGGGTGGACAACACTCAGCAATATCATTTCCTTCCTCTGTGTTTTACTCAGCATTGTTCTGGACTTACCCGATGATTTGCTCAACGTTATTACTAAATCTATTGAGCCAACTTCATGTAGTTGTATATAGTTATGAAGGGGGGATAAATTTCCTTCTAGTTGGGTCCAATAGGTTGTGGATCCCTTTTCATTTGGATACGCAAGGAACAAGCCTTGAGCTTTCTTTATTGTGAAGAGAGTTGGGTCCTTCTTTTAGTTTTTAATTAAGATTTAGTTAGGACTGAATACTTATATCTATGGCATAGTTAAGGATTGCGTTGCCTTATGAAAGGTTATATTTATTCTGTGGTTAGCTCCTAATTGTCAACCCTTTTAAAGTGATAAAAGAATTAAATTACTAAAGAAATCCTCAAGAGGTGTGGTGTAGAACTTGTTTTGAGTACATGCTAAACCTTCTCTAGTTGATAAAATTTTATCCATAGGTGATTCCTTGATTGTTAAACAATAGATGGTATTTGCGTCAATTAAATTGACACATGTTAGTGTAGAATGGAATGTTTCATAGATGGCTAATCACATTCTTTAATCGATGTATGTTTGTAATAGAATTTGTTGCACCATGAAATTAATAGGAAGTATGATTGATTATGTGATTTTCTTATCTTTGCGCCATGAAAATAAAATCGATGATTACCTTTGTGCCATGGAATATGCTTATGATTAAGTAAATGGATTTCTTTGCGCTATGGAATAATGATAATGAATAAATGATTGAGTTATTAGATTTCTTGTGCCATGGAATAATGTTGATGTATAGATGATTAAGCGATTAGATCTCTTTGTGCTTTGGAATAATTTTAATGAATAAATGATTGAGTGATTAGACTTCATTGCACCATGGATTGAATGTTGATGTATGACCGGTTATGAATTTGCTTAATCTTGCATATTGAAATTAATGTTGATGTATTATGAGTTATGAAATTAGATCATTCACGCGCATTGAAATAATGTTGATGTATGTTTAATTAAGTGATTAGATTACTCTTGCCCATGAATAATAGATGATTAAGATCGATTGATTGATCTAGTTGATTTCAGATTGATAGGATTAGTGGGATTTAGACACCTCCTTATTCCTCAGAACAGTCGCCAGCCCTGAGACCTTAAATGGTCAAAATCAATCAGATGAATCTTGGGCTTGAGCGTTTCTTATGTGTCCTAGAGGTCTTAACCATGCAGGATAGGTTGGGTGGGTAGTTCTTTATTATTCAGCGATATGGTTGATCATTAATTATATTTTCTTCAGTTGATTGTGATGTGTTGAACTACGCCGCTAATTATGTTTATGGGTTGATCATGTGTCGTTATAATTTATGTTAATTCATTGGCTTATGTCGTTATTGATTACAGTTAGGTGTTTCTTGTAATTCTTTTAATTATGACATCGTTTTGATTATGCGTTTCTATGAATTATGTGTTGACGTTAATTTCCTAATGCTTTATAAAAAAAATATATATTTACCTATTGTACTTTGTTGTTGTCGTAACAACGAGCTTGCTACATATGGTATCAGAGTGAGGTTCAACCCCACGACTTGGGATCATTACCCCTTCCACTATATTGAACACTTGATTAATAACTTATTTCTAATTAAAATTTGAAATTTGTCCATGTAGGTAATCATGGTTAGAGGATTCCATAGAGGTAGATACGTAATGCTATGGGAGTAGGTGCAACACCTCCAGTAGCATCCATGCCAGAGGGGTCTAACCCCCAAGGAGAAGAGAAAGTCATTGGACAGGAGCAGATTGATGTGGGGGATGTGGTTGGTTTGATACGATCCTTTTAGAGGATGTCTGAGGCCTTGATCAACCTACTAGATAGATATGGGGCCACGGTGCCTATACCCAATGAGGGTTCACAACACGCTCCATATGGTACTGGTAGCATTCACAGAGAAGTTGAGAAGGTGAAGTTTCTTGAGTTCATGGGTGCCACGGATGGATCATTCGTTGAGGCTTGTTTGGAGAACATGGAGATATGCTTCACACTTCATGATTATACCTCCAAAATGAAGGTATGCATAGCAGTCTTTCAGTTGAAGGGAAGTGCTCTTCTATGGTGGAAGATTCTCCTACCTCAACTGAACATGGTTGTCGAAGACGTATCATAGGAATTGTTCGAGGAATAGTTTCAGGAGAGGTATTTATCAGAGTAATTCATCGAGCGCCAGCTCAATGAGTTCAATGCCTTGTGACAGGTTGGTCGTACGGTGCCAGAGTATCAGGCTCGATTCATGGAGTTGCTTAGGTATGTTGCACATCTGAACACAGAGAAGTTGAAGGTCAACAAGTTTATGTTTGGCCTTAAATTCAACATCTATGTGAAGGTGAGGATTCTAGTGCCACAAACATTGCATGACGCAGTCTAGAAGGCCCTCATAGTAGAGGAAGAGCTCACCGGCAGGGGTCAGGGTAGGACTCCTGCAAGACCGACTCGAAAGACGACGACAGGTGCGCAGTAGCATCAGACACCAGCCAGACATACATCAGGGTGTCGAGATATGTCGAGAGGATCCACGTTCATGACACCATGATGATCAGCTCCTCGACAGAGGACTACCTATAGAGGACCACAAAATCAACATCAATGTCACCCACAACAACAACATTTTATGCCTGCTTAGCAGAATAGACCAAGATTCCAGGCTGGTAGGCCAGCAACTTCTACTTCGGTGACTAGGAGTACTGGACCGAAGACCAGATGTTGGACATGTGGAGAGCCACATTACCAGGGAGACTGTTTGGTTGAGAGGGCCAGAGCGGCCGGGTCAGCAGGACACACTATAGTTGGAGATTTGGTCAAGGGCCATAGGATTCATGCAACAGTGAATAGCCACAAGGTCGAGCACTAGTCCATTGTGCTCGAGACATCAAGTGCCATCGTCGACCAAACTTTGAGTATTTTGATAGATCTCCCTAGTACAGAGAGCTTTATTTCTAGTGTAACAATGAAAAAAATTAAGGTAAATGCAGTCGAACAAGACTAGTTTAGGTACATAGAAATGGCTTCGGGTGCCAAACAAAAGGTTGGAGGAAGGGTTTCAGACCATCGCATTACCTTGGGAGATTTTGTAACAAAGTCTTACCTATACGTCACGATCTTAGGATATTATGACGTCGTGATTGGTATGGACTGGTTAGAATCACATGATGTGATACTCAACTCTAAGACGAAGTGGTTGAGTTTGACTAATGATGAGGGACAGAGAAGAGGGATTGTAGGAAGAAAACAAGGAGTGTCTCTGAGGTTCAATTCTTCCCTACATCTACAGAAGAGACTGCGCAAAGGATGCAAGTTATATGCAATCTTAATGTTGAACGACAAGGGTGTGGCAGAAGGACTAGAAAACCTTCTGGTAGTATGAGATTTTGCGGACATGTTCTCAGAAGAGTTACCAATTTTACCACCTGAAATAGAGATAGAGTTTACCATCGACTTGAAAATTAGAACTGAACTGATAGCAAGAATGCCTTATCATATGTCGACACATGAGTTACAAGAGTTGAAAATGCAACTGAAGGAGTTGTTGGACCTAGGACTTATACGTCCAAGTGTGTCACCTTGGGGTGCACCTGTTATTTTCATAAGAAAGAAGGATGGGTCGTGGAGACTCTGTATTGACTACCGTCAATTGAATAAGGAAATGATCAAGAACTAGTATCCGTTGTCAAGAATTGACGATTTGTTTGATCAAATGAAGGGCGCGACGGTGTTTTCAAAGATTGACTTGAGATCAAGTTATCACCAGTTATGAATTAAGTAGGAAGATATTCCTAAGACTGCATTCAAGATGAGGTTCGGACACTATGCGTTTACTGTTTTACCATTTGGACTGACAAACACCCCGGGGGTATTCATGAGCTTGATGAATGGGGTATTCCGCGAATAATAGGACAATTTTGTTCAAGTATTCATTGATGACATATTGATATATTCTCGGACGAAAAACAAACATGATGAACATTGTTTCTTGGTACTACAGTGTTTACGAGAAAACAAATTATATGGGAAACTGTCGAAATGTTATTTTTATCAATCGAGGATTCACTACTTAGGGCATGTTATTTTTGGTGAAGGCATCATTATGGATCAAGCGAAGGTAGAGGATATTATTGAATGTCTTACATCAACGAATGTACCAAAAGTACATATATTTATGGGTTTAGCAAGATATTACTGATGGTTCGTCGAAGGATTTTCGAAGATAGAAAATTCGATCACGGAATTGCAGAAGAAAAACAAGAATTTTGTATGGACTAAGAAATGCACGGAAGTATTTCGAAGGCTCAAGGAGTTGTTGACGACAACGTCGATACTCAAATTCCCCAACATGGACAAGGAATTCTTGGTATGAATGGATGCATCCTAGGAAGTCTTGGGTGGAGTCTTGATGCAAGACGGTCGAGTGATCGCTTACATCTTAAGGAAATTAAGAACGCATGAGGAGAACTATGCCACACATGATTTGTAGTTATTGGCCATTTTGTATTCCTTGAGAGTGTGGAGACACTATCTGATTGGACCAAAATTCGAACTAAAAACAGATCACTGTGGATTGTAGCACATATTTACGCAAAGTGACTTGAACGCATGACAAAGGTGTTGGTAAGAATTGCTTAGAGAATACGATTTTGAGATTACCTACATAAAAGGAACAATGAACAAAGTGGTAGATGCGTTGAGTCAGAGACCACACATATTTTCAATGATACATCTTTAGATGAATATTAGAGAAAATATTCTAGCTATACAGATCGACGATGACTGGTACAAAGAAGTTAAGGACAATATCGGACAAGACACCATGATGGTGCCAAGGTTTGAAGGTTATACATTGGACAAAGACGGACTGATGTGGTATAATAACTAGATTTACGTACCACCTGATGACGAATTGAGAAGTTTGATCTTAAGTGGAGATCATAGAGAAGTGTACATGGCTCATCCAGGAGTCACGAAGATGAGGGCAGACCTTAAGCCCTTATTCTTCTGGAAAGGAATGAAGACATAGTTAGCTACGTGGAGAGATATCTCGAATGTCAACAAGTGAAGGATGAACATAGACATCTGACATGACTACTATAGCCACACGCTATTTTGAAATCAAAATGGGAGGTCATTTCGATGGAATTTATTGTTGGATTATCGCTGACGACAACAAGACACAAATCGATTTTCATGGTAGTTGACACGTTGACGAAGAGTGCACATTTTATCCCTGTGTGTATGATGTACCAGGCACCAGACATAGCTAGAGTTTTTATCAAAGAGATTTTGATATTACATGGTGTGCCTAAAAGGATCATATCTGATAGAGGATCGATGTTTACATGACGTTTTTGGACCAGTTTCGAAGAGGCCTTGGGGACACAACTGAACTTTAGTACTGCATATCACCCTGAGACAGACGGGTAGACAGAAAGAATGAACCAAATATTGGAATATATGTTGCTTATGTACATTATCAACCAACATAAGCATTGGGAAGAGTTCTTTCCACTGGTAGAGTTTGCGTACAACAACAATTATCAAAGTACCAATAAGATGGAACCATTTGAGTTTCTTTACGGGAGATTGTGTTGGATGCCATTAAGATGGGATCAAATTGAGGATAAGGTCCTGGTACGATCAAAAGCGATCCAAGAAATGGAAGAACAAATGCAAACGATACGATAAAGGGTTAAAGAAGCACAAGATCGACATAAGAGGTATGCCAATGCTCATTGTGTTGACCGTAATTATGAAGTTGGTGACTGAGTTTTCTTGCAATTGAACCCGCACAAGAGTTCGATCAAGTTTGGAAGGGGTGATAAACTCTCTCCTAGGTTTGTGGGACCTTTCAAAGTTGTGGCAAGGAAGGGGCTCGTGGCCTATCGACTAGCCTTTCCTGATTCTTTGAGGCGTATGCACGATGTTTTTCATGTATCTGTTTTGAGACATTATGTTAGTGATCCTACACATGTGATTGACATGAGTTCTTTGCAGGTGTCGGATGAGGGTGCACTCATGACAGAGTCAATCTGCATTATGGACCGTTGCATTCGACAGCTATGGCATCGAACAATCGATCAGGTCAAGGTCCAGTGGGACAATTATAGTCCACACTCGACTAACTAGGAGGACACATATGATATGCACCAACAGTTTCCATATTTATTTGATAGTTTAGACATACAAATCTTGTCTGATGCTTTATTTACTGAGTTTTATATACTGTACAACTTCGGTATGAAGTTTAAAACAAGAGGAGGTGTATGTAAAATCCCGCTCTTGCGAGCACATGTTATTGACTTATTTTTTGAGGACACTTGCGTGCAACTGATCTGGTTATAGTACATGGTTATTGTTTCACTTATGTATTCTTATGATGATGTTTATGTTAAGAACCAAATACCAATATAGCATAGAAAAACCTCAGAAAAAGTACT
>JZKD02S1676382.1:27596-40364 GCA_000966675.3 Picea glauca | reverse complement strand
GAGACTAGGAGGTATAATTACAACTAATGGCCTAAAGCCGACATAAATAAAATAACATTACTAATATAATATGCCTCAATTAAGGGGTAATGAGCCAATATTAGGGCTTAACAGTTTATGGATCATGATTTTCATGTTATTTTTTATATGTGTATTGACATATGTTATTGACGAGTTTTCCCTGAGTGTGTAGGACATTGACAGAGTGTGGATCTTGATGACATCAATGGACCTCCTTGGACTCTGTATTGAGTCAGGGAGTGGATTGTATTGGTTTGAGTATTTCATTTATGCATATGTGACATATGATCTATTATATTATGATGTTGTATATGGATCGTTGACAGTGTTTTGTTAATGAATGCAGGATGATGAATGCTTGTTAATTTGACTCACATGAGTAAAGGGGTCATGCACATAAACAATATATTGAGGGAGAGGTGTGCCAGCGTCCCTGTCACAGCCTACTAGCACTCCCACCCTGGCTCAAATTGTAGGGTAATGATTACCTAGTTCGCAAGATCCATGATGTCGTGAGGGCATACTGAGACAGTTGCTCATGAATATTTCTAAGGGGCATGCAATAAGGTAGGGTCCTTATTCCTTAGAAGCCATTAGTCTCTCACAAGGTCACCCAAATGGAGTGCTGACTCCCGGCGTTGGACAACTACCAAAACCAGTCAAAGGCAAGTGACACCTTGGAGCACAGAGTGTGTCTTGAAGGGCACATCATGTAAATAAAAATTGAGTCAATGAATCTAGCTGGCCTAGAAAACCCTAAGCGAATAATTAACCTTGTAAAATCTTGAGCACTACCGGATCAATTAATTAATTAATTAATTAAGGATTTAATTTATTAATTATAATCCCTATAAGAGTCTAAGTCTTTGCAAATAAAATTTAATTAAGACTAAGTCTAAGTTAGTAAGAAGACTAAAAACAAAATTTATAAATTAAATAATGAGGGGATGAAGTAAATCAATTTAAGAATTCAAGGAAAATAAAATAAACCTAAAGAACAATTTAATAGTAAATACACATATGTGCAAGTAATTACCAAATTGGAATTTAAGGTAAGAATGGAATAAAGCTAAAAGAATGGGTACGCATAGAAAGGAATCTAGAGTCTAGTTAACACTAGTATAACTAGGAGAAGATTATTATTTTAACTCAACTTAGATTTAGTAAGGTGTCAGTCATTAATTGGAAATAAGGGGAATAAATAGACAACTAGGAGTGATTTAAGGAGTGCTTTTAGGAAGGGTCAAGGAATTAAATTTTATTAAAATAAAATGTGGATTTACTTGTGCAAATTGGGGAAAGGGTGATAAGTGTAAGGGGGAAATAATTCTAAATTATTTAATTAAAAAAAAATAAATTGAATGTGCAAGTGGGGAATGAGTTGAGAAAATTCTATAAAACAAATGGCTGAGATGAGAAATGGATGACACTGGTTATGGACAAAGTTATCTTGCAGAAATTTTGATTGGTCTTACTTGTGAGAGTTGGGATGCCCAGCTTGAGAGAGAGTGATGGCTCTACCTTGGGAGTAAAGCTCGCAACTAGCATATATTCTGGTTGTGTGTGTGGCCCCTTTGCGGCTCGAGGGGATGAGGGTGAAGAAGAGTACCTATAGCATTGGCTGGGAGGTATCGGTGAAGTCTCAATGATTAGCAAGAAGTATTTTGGAAGGAACGCCAGTCGCCGAAGATCATCTCCAGGTCATCTTCGTTGTCGGTTATGGTATTTTATGGATTCTATAATTGCATTGATTTTATTGTTTAATCTAGTTGTTATAATAGTTGCAGACTGTGTAGAATCATGAAATTATACAAACCAACTCCTTGAGGGATTATTAGATTTGAAGGACAGATTATATAATCTAGTTTTTCTCCATTTTGTAACATGTTGAAAAGTTTATGATTGAATAGACCATCTCTTGAGGTTTTTGTAAAATCTAGAAATGGATTCCTAATGATTTCACTGTCATTGTCTTCTCAACAAAATAAATAGAAAAATTGTGCCAAGTGTTGCTCCTCCCCCCCCCCAAATCCAATTGATTTTTCCAGGCTCGCGACGGGCATAAAGGTGGATGTCCCTTCTTCTGGCACAGTGTTATCACCAATTCTTGTCATGGGAAAGAGTATCCAGGTTTGCGACCTGCGCAAGAAGCACCTAGCGCAAAACTTAGAGAATATTGTTTCGGGCTTAAAATGATTGCAGGTGGGCATTTTTGTTTTCAACGGCAAGGATTTTTCATCGAGGAAAGATCGACGGTCATCAAGTGTTTGGGGCCATGAATTTTCCCAAGGTTTAACGTAGAGTAGAGGCCGAAGACAAAGCACCCATATTCCACGATTTAATCTGGGCCATCCGATCCCGCGAGGACAGGTGGCAGCCGATTGCGCGTTCCCAGTAGTCGGCCTTTCGGGGATCGCAAGTTGGGAGGACAGGGTTCTCCCTTGGGTTTCAAAGCCCCAAAATGCGAAATTCGAAGCCCCGGGAGCTTGGCCTACAGTCATAGCCCAGGGTTCTATGGAAAGGCGAGGCTTAAAGAAGGGGGACAGGTGGCAGTTCTTGAGCCATTTCGCGGTTCTAGTCGCCGAGAAAATGAGGAAGAGATCCAAGGAGGATGCCCAGTGTGAGAGGTACCAAAGCAATTAGGACCATTGATCAAGGAAAGATCTCAGTCGTCCATCAGGAAAGACACGTGGCGCAAGATTTGAGTAGCAGATGGGGCCTTTCGGGATAGTCAAAGTGAAAGCACTGAAGTAATATGAACCGTCCATCCAAGGGACACGTGGCACATGATTAAACACTATCGTGGTTTCATCTACCGGGATTTTGAAGGCCGGGGTCACTCTTCTATTGCAGTTGGAATTGTCGAAACACGAAATGCAAAAGACCCCAGGGGTTGGGCCAACAGTCATAGCGCCCAGTCACATCAAGCAAGGCTGAAAAGTGGGGGCTAGTTGTATTTATGAGCTCATTGAGAGGCGAGCGATCAGGGACGTTCGATGAGAATAGATCCAGGCCATTGAGCTTCAGTAGATCTGGGCCATTTATCCCTGGGAGACATGTGATGATCTTTTGAGCACTTCCCAAGATCCAGTGTCGGGGATTTCGAGAGAAAAGGAACGAGAACTCCTGGTGGGAGAATCCCCGAAATACATTGAGGGTTAGGCCCACGGTCATGGCCCCTATGTCATATGAAAGATAGGGATGGAAACCTGGGCCTTCAAAGGATCATCGTGGCCATCAATTTAGGAGCCAGATCTAACCATTGATATGGAGGGTCGTTTCGCAGTTTTAGTCACCGGGGATCCTGGAGGCTAGTGTGGTGGAATTTCCAGAAAGGAGAAGTGTTGAAAGCGCCTTTGAAGATAGGCGCAGGTTCACGGCCCGTGGTCACTTGGGGTGATAAAAAGAGTTGCGCAAAGGGCCAAAGCACCAGGTTTAGTTGCAAGAGGGGTCACTGCATTCTCCAGGTGCCAATTCAACTCGGCCTCGATCATGATCCCTGCAAGAAGTAAATGAAGGTGGGAGGAGGAGGTTAAAATCTCACCTGACTCCTTAAATGTAAGGCATGAAGTTTCTGGTAGGCAGTCTTCCCAAGTACGCCCTGTCGAGAGATTTCTTGAGAGCCATGCCGATTCGATGTCCTTGTCTGATCAGATGAGCCTGCACATGCTAGTTTGGAATTTAATGGCTCAACTACCCTCCTACTGCCAAGGTGGCGAATTGCTCTGAGTATATACGCTCATTTTTTTGTAGGGGTCGATGGTTGAGCTAGGATCCTGCATTGTAAAGTTTTAATGAAGCATTGGTTTTCGTGGTTATGTATTGGCATTTGAGACTTCTTGTTTAATGAAAGTTAGCTTCCTTCCATCTCTCTGTAAACTCTGTATTAGGACACTTGAAATTGGAAGATCCAGTCAAGGGTTGTGATGTTGTAGAATGATGTATGGTTGATCACTACAATATTTGCACCAGTTTTAATCAGTTTCTTGTGTTACCTTTCCCTCTCACACTGAATAACTTGGAATTGGAGGATCCAGTCAAGCTGTTACAGTAGCATTGCGATGCTCGGAATTGGAAGATCGAGTAGAACTATCATTATGTTGTTGTAACTGTGTCAATTAGACATATTTTAGTGTCTTTTTTTTATTCTCTGATCTGTTGGAAGTTCGAATGCCCATAGCAGTCTCGTTCATCATTCTCAACAAGTCTTCCCTCTACTCATTTTAAACTCAATTCACTGACGGAAGTTAGATCAAGACCTCACTTGCTTATGTTTTGTCTGGTTTGGGATTCTGAGTTAAAACGATATTCTCCTGGGTCTGCGCCCATTCGACCACCTCAATTCATTATCATGACATATAAAAATGATGGGTATCAGGCTTACGTTTGCTGCAATTCAGAGGTGACTTCTGGTGTTAACATTTATGGTGCCGCTGCCAAGGATGAAGTTGAAGATTTTCCTTGGGTAGAACGCCAAAGTTTACTGGTTTTGAGGGTGCATCAGAACCTAGTACACCGAAGATTGCAACTGTGCACCTGGCGACTCCACTGTGGCGACTCCAATGTTTCCACTTCCCTGTTTCAGTTGTGGCTACTTTTAGCACACTTGAAAGTTGACCCAGAGGAGCTTTCTTGAGAAGGTTTTCAGTAGCTGCTTTCTCAGCTTGAGAAGTTCCCTGGGGGAACGACAAAGTTAGGATCTATCCTTTGATGGTGAACAAAGACCAGACACATTCAAAGCTGCGCATCATTCACCTGACAACTCCATGATTCAAGGACCAATCGATGACTCCACTGGTTCAAAATGGAAAGGATCCTGGCTCGAAGGTTTTCTCCTTTTAATTTTTCAACTGTTCTTGGTTTTCCTAATGTTGTCCCTATTTGAAATGGATGGGGCGATTATTTTCCCATATTTAGAGAGCGTAAAGAGGACAACCCTGCTCAGCATCTCCATGAGTTTCATGAACTCATGCATAAGTGGGGAATACATCATGAGGGTATATTATTGAAAATGTTCATGTTCTCATTAGAAAGAGATGCTCGTGAGTGGTATTTCTCCTTACCCCCTTCCAGCATCTCCTCCCTAAAGGAATTTCATGCGGTTTTCAATAAGCGTTGTCAAAAGTTTTATTCCTCTGAGTTTATATGTCATAACTGTTGTGAGGAATGTGAGGACAGTGAGCAAGACATGGTTGTGTCTTATGAAGGTTGTGATGATGAAGACCATAAGGATGAGGACCATGAAGAAGAATATGCTATGGGTGAAGTAATGGAGCTGATTAAATCTCTCTCTGCCAAACTAGAAAGGTTGGAATCTAGAGAAAGTGCAGAGGATTTCTCAGCTCTTGAAGAGGATGTTCTTGACAGCCCTACGGATGATGATAGTATTGAAGATTCCATAGCCATAGAGGCCCTGCCTTCTGCTCCTGAGATGCCTATTGTCCCTAGATTTGATGATTATTCGGATGAAGAGCAACAGAGCCCCACGTCACAACTTGCTGACCAGAGGAGCAACCAGCCTGTATATGACAGCTACGAATCGAATTCTGAACTGGATATGCAGGATTTCCAAGAACACCTTACAGAGCCCTATCCTCTATTTGTTAAAGGAATTTATCATGAGGAAATCAGCCATCCCGGGCCTGCAGAAGACACTGAGCAATACGAGGAAGAGAAGAGTTTTCCCATGGGTCTTGTTTATGATGATTACGAATCTGACCCTGGGGAGAGCCAAGGAGAAGAAGAGGAAGAACCAGAGGAGAAACAGAAGGAGCAACTTACCTCCTGTTTAGATCCTATCTGTGAGCATCCACCGCTTAATATCAGTCAGCCTACACCATCCTCTCATTCACCTGAGCTTACCAGAGATATTCAACCACGTGTGAACATCTGTGTAGTAGAGGGGGCTTCCTGTTACTGATTTTCTGGAGTTTGCCACTGGTCTTATGACCCTGTGAAGGAATACATGGATTTGTATTTCCTTCATAATTTGCAGTTTCCCAACTTCATCCTAACCTCAGCCTTAGGATGGAAGATGAAGGATGTAACCGTTCTGCTGTCACGGTTGCATCATCTGCTGGTGATCATCGATAGAATGAAGAAGCTTCCATTCAGAAAGTTACTTGATTGGCTATGGTGGAAATTTGATTTCACCTAGCCCCATGAAAAGGATTTTATTAGTTTAGTATTGCACATAAATAAGCTCCTTTGAGAACGCATGTTTATTTTGTTTTACCTTCCGGCCTGTATTTTCAGCAGGGTGTTTTTGAGCTTGACTCCATAGCCCAACAAAAGGTGACTGGAATTGGAAAAGGATTTCTTAGAGCATTGCAGGGACGAATCTATCCCCCATGGAGCCTAATGTTATCACCAATTCTTGTCACAGGAAAAGGAGTATCCAGGTCTGCGACCTGCACAAGAAGCACCCAGCGCAAAACTCAAAGAATATTGTTTCGGGCTTAAAATGCTTGCAGGCGGGCATTTTTGTTTTCAATGGCAAGGATTTTTCATTGGGGCAATATCGATGGTCATCAGGTGTTTGGGGCCATGAAGTTGCCTATGTTTTAATGCAGAGTAGAGGTCAGAGACAAAGTGCCCATATTCCACGATTTAATCTGGGTCGTCCGATCCCGCGGGGACAGGTGGCAACTGATTGTGCATTCCCGAGAGTTGGCCTTTCGGGGATTGCAAGTTGGGAGGACAAGGTTCTCCCTTGGGTTTCAAAGCCCCGAAACGCAAAATGCGAAGCCTCGGGAGCCTGGACCATGGTCATATCCCAGGGTTCTATGGAAAGGCAGGGCCTAAAGAAGGGGGACAGGTGGCAGTGCTTGATCCGTTTCATGGTTCTAGTCACCGGAAAAATGAGGAAGAGATCCAAGGGGGATTCCTGGTGTGAGAGGTCCCGAAGCAATCGGGACTGTTGATCAAGAAAAGATCTTAGCTGTTCATTAGGAAAGACACACGACGCAAGATCTGAGCCGCAGATGGGGCCTTTCGGGATAGTCAAAGTGAAAGCGTTGAAGTAATCTGAACCGTCCATCCAAGGGACACGTGGCGCGCGATTAAACACCATCACGGTTTTGGATACCAGGATTTTGAAGGCTGGGGTCACTCCTCCATTGCAGTTGGAATCACCGAAACGCAAAATGCGAAAGCCCCCAGGGGTTGGGCCCATGGTCATAGCACCCGGTCACATCAAGCGGGGCTGAAAAGTGGGGGCCAATTAGATTTATGTGCTCGTTGAGAGGCGAGCGATCAGGGTCATCCGATGAGAATAGATCTAGGTTGTTGAGCTTGAGTAGATTTTCACCGTCGATCCCTAGGAGACAGGTGACGATCTTTTGAGCACTTCGCAGGATTCAGTGTCGGGGATTTTGAGAATAAAGGAATGAGAACTTCGGGTGGGAGAATCCTCGAAATACATTGAGGGTTGGGCCCACGGTCATGGCCCCTGGGTCATATGGAAGATAGTGCTGGAAACCTAGGCCTTCAAGGGATCAGCGTGGCTATTGATTTAGGAGTTAGATCCGACCACCGATATGGAGGGTCGTTTCGTAGTTTTAGTCACCGGGGATCCTGGAAGCTAGTGTGGTGGAATTTCCTGAAAGGAGAAGTGTCGAAATATCCTTTGAAGATAGTTGTAGGTTCACGGGCCGTGGTCACTTGGGGTGATAGAAAGAGCTGCGCAAAGGGACAAAGAGCCGAGTTTAGCTGCAGGAGGGGTCACCGCGTTCTCCAGGTGCCAATTCAACTCGGCCTCGATCCTGATCCCTGCAAGAATTAAATGAAGGTGGGAGGAGGTGGTTGAAACCTCGCCTCACTCCTTAAATGTAAGGCATGGAGTTTCTGGCAGGCAGTCTGCCCAAGGTCGCCCTGTCGAGAGATTTCGTGAGAGCCATGCCGATTCAATGTCCTCATTTGATCAGATGAGCCTGCACACACTAGTTTGGAATTTAATGGCTCAGCTACCCTCTTGCTGCCAAGGTGGCGAATTGCTCTAAGTACATATACTTAGTTTTTTGTATTTTTGAAGGGGTCGATGGTTGAGCTAGGCTCCCGCATTGTAAAGTTTTAATGAAGCACCGGTTTTCCTGGTTATGTATTGGCATTTGAGACTTCCTGTTTAATGAAAGTCAGCTTCCTTCCATCTCTCTGTAAACTCTGTATTAAGACACTCGGAATTGGAAGATCCAGTCGAGGGTTGTGATGTTGTAGGATGATGTATGGTTGATCACTGCAATATTTGCACCAGTTTTAATCATCTTCCTGTGTTACCTTTCCCTCTCACACTGAATAGCTTGGAATTGGAGGATCCAATCAAACTGTTACAGTAGCATTGTGATGCTCGGAATTGGAAGATCCAATCGAACTATCATTATGCTGTTGTAACTGTGTCAATTAGACATATTTCAGTGTCTTGTTTTTCTTCTTCGAGCTGCTGGAAGGTCGGATGCCCATAGTAGTCTCATTCATCATTCTCAACAAGTCTTCCCTCTGCTCATTTTAAACTCAATTCACTGATGGAAGTTAGATCAAGACCTCACTTTCTTATGTTTTGCTTGGTCTGGGATTCTAAGTTAAAACAATATTCTCCTGGGTCTGCGCCCATTCGACCACCCCAATTCATTATCGTGACATATAAAACTGATGGGTATCAGGCTTACCTCTGCTGCAATCCAGAGGTGACTTCTGGTGCTAACACACAGTAGAAGATATTTTTTCTTCAAGGGAGTTGACAAGGTTAATAGGCAGTCCTAGTACTCTAAAACGATAATCTCGGGCAATTTAAAATTTAGTAATCTCAAGAAAATTTAAATTTATACTCGTGTGCTTTTAGAATTTCTAAATATACCCAGAACATCAAATATACCATCTAAGCAAATGGATCTGATCATGAATCCAATATGGTTGTCGAGAATGGGGGCAATTTGCTTTCCAGTTATCGCACTCCATTCATACCATTCCTTTTTTTTGTAGAATCCAATGGAACTGCTGGGATATTACCCTTGAGTTCTTTGCGTTTTCATATAAAAATTTCCCTGCATTTTTGTGAGATTGCCTTGCGATATTACCAAGGAAAATCTCTACGTTTTTATAAAATAATTTTCCTTGTGTTTTTGTGAATTTGCCTTGTGATCTTTCCTAGCAATTCCCTGCATCTTTAGATAAGGAATTTACCTTGCGTTTTTGTGAGATCACCTTGCGATCTTACCCAGGAAAATCTCTGTGTTTCTATAAAAGAAATTGCCCTGTGTTTTTGTGAATTTTCCTTGTGATATTTCCCAACATTTCTCTATGTCCTTACATAAGGAATTTTCCTTGCGATTTTGTGAGATTGCCTTGCGATCTTACCCAAGAAAATCTTTTTTTTTATATATAAAAGAAATTACCATGCGTTTTTGTGAATTTGCCTTGTGATCTTGCCCAACAATTATTTACGTCTCTATATAAGGAATTTCCTTGCATTTTTGTCAGATCGCCTTGTGATCTTACTCAGGAAAATCTCTATGTTTTTACAAAAGAAATTGCCCTACATTTTTGTGAAAATGCCCTGTGATCTTACCTAGGATTTATCTGTGTTTTTCTATAAGGAATTTGCCCTGTGTTTTTGTGAATTGAATTGTGATCTTACCCAACAATTCTCTACGTTTTTATATAAGGAATTTGCCCTGCATCTTTGGTGAAATTTCCTTGAGATCTTACCCTTGAGTTCTCTTCGTTTTAGTAAGAAATCTTGATTTGGGTTTTGGCAACTGGAGTACCCAATGTTTTCCTTAACCTTAAAGCTGTGATTTTTCCTCGATATAACCCAACAATTCCATTCACCTGCCTTGCATTTTTGCATCTAGAAAACCCAACATTTCTCTAAAAAGGTGGTTTGCAATTTTGGGTGGATCCCAATCAACATATCTTTACTTACTCTACGTTCATCGAACTGGAACAACAACAATTTTCCTTAACCTTAAAGATTCAATTTCGCTTTGATATAACCCATAAATTCCATTTACCTGCCTTGTGTTTTTGCGTCTGGAACACCCACGTTTCTATAAAAGTGGTCTTCGATTTTTGGGTGGATCACACTCAACAATATCATTTCCTTCCCCTTTGTTTTACTCAACATTGTTCTGGACTTACGATTTGCTCAGCGTTATTACTAAAGCTATTGAGCCAACTTCGTGTAGTTGTATATAATTATGAAGGGGAGAGAGATTTCCTTCTAGTTGGGTCCAATAGGTTGTGGATCCCTTGTCATTTAGATATGCAAGGAACAAGTCTTGAGTTCTCTTTGCTATGAAGAGGGTTGGGTCAATCTTTTAGTTTTTAATTAAAATTTAGTTAGGATTGAATACTTATATCTATCGCCTAGTTAAGGATTGTGTTTCCTTATGAAAGGTTATATTTATTCCATGGTTAGATCCTAATTGTGAACCCTTTTAGAGTGATAAAAGAATTAAATTACTAAAGAAACCGTCAAGAGGTGTGGTGTAGAACTTGATTTGAGTACATGGTAAACCTTCTATGGTTGATAAAATTTTATCCATAGGTGATTCCTTGGTTGTTAAACAATAGATGGTATTTGCGTCAATTAAATTGATACATGTTAGTGTAGAATGGAATCTTGATGGAATGTTTCATAGATGGCTAATCGCATTGTTTAATCGATGTATGTTTGTAATAGAATTTGTTGCGCCATGAAATTAATAGGATGTATGACTGATTATGTGATTTGCTTATCTTTCCACCATGAAAATAAAATCGATTATTACCTTTGCGCCATGGAATATGTTGATGATTAAGTAAGTATATTTCTTTGCGATATGGAATAATGATAATGAATAAATGATTGAGTTATTAGATTTCTTGCGCCATGGAATAAAAATGATGTATAGATGATTAAGCGATTAGATCTCTTTGCGCTTTGGAAAAATGTTAATGAATAAATGATTGAGTGATTAGACTTCCTTGCACCATGTATTGAATGTTGATGTATGATTGGTTATGAATATGCTTAATCTTGCATCTTGAAATTAATGTTGATGTATTATGAGTTATGAAATTAAATCATTCATGCGCATTGAAATAATGTTGATGTATATTTAATTAAGTGATTAGATTACTCTTTCCCATCAATAATTGGTGATTAAGATCGATTGATTGATCTAGTTGATTTCGGCTTGATGGGATTAGTGGGATTTAAACACCTCCTTGTTCCTCAGAATAGTCACCAGCCCTGAGACCTTAAATGGTCAAAATCAATCGGATGAATCTTGGGCTTGAGTGTTGCTTACTGGAGGTCCTAACCATGCAGGATGGGTTGGGTAGGTAGTTCTTTATTATTCAGTGATATGGTTGATCATTAATTATATTTTCTTCTTTTGATTGTGATGTGTTGAACTGCGTCGCTAATTATGTTTATGTTTTGATCATGTGTCGCTATCATTTATGTTAATGCGCTGGCTTGTTTTGTTATTGATTACAATGAGGTGTCACTTGTAATTCTTTTAATTATGATGTCGAGTTGATTATGTGTTTCTATGAATTATGTATTGACGTTAATTTCCTAATGCTTTAAAAAAAAATTACCTATTGTACTTCGTTGTTGTCGTAATGGCGGGGTCACTACAGAAATGATTGATTCTTTACCCATGGTCATGTTAAATGCCTTGCACAGATTCAACCTAGAGGCGACCACGCTTTGACTTGGAGCTTTGGGAGCCATATTTCCTTTGTATCCCTTTCTTACCACTTTAATCAATTCACCACCTTCATCAAAGGGATAAGCCTTTTGGTTCTAAGAAGTTGGGGTAACAACCAAGGGTCTATCATAAGAGTTGACCTATGGTCATGGATTTGGAAATGAAAGCATATGTTTCAAAGGTTGATATAGCTTACATATTAGCAAATGACCTTTGGTCCAACTTTGATAAACACCTTCTCATGTAGGTCTTGGAACAATTTAACCCAAATACAAACTTCCTTTTGAGGGCGAGGTTTCAAGAAATGGTAAGGCTCATGGAAAACAAATTGGCCATGGGGAGATGAAATGAGCTTAAGAAAATCCCACTATTGCATGGGGAGGCTTGGGAATTCTACCCAAATGGGACCATGCAACTAAGTAAACTCATTGGATGAGAAGTTCTTGTACCATTGGGACAATAAAACTAGGGTATTTCAACACATCTAAGAGCCATGCATGACCACCTTGAAGCATAATTATCCTCTTTAAACAAGAACTAGAAAAATCTATTTGTTAGGATCCTTGTGGTTGTGCAAATAAAACCATATGGCTCTCGAGCTTATTTAACCTGGGCCTTCATGATAGGCTCAAGGGGGACCATCTATCTACAAAGTAACCTAACAAGGTTTCACACCTCAAACCATCACAAACAATAATGTATTTACAAAAAATTTAATAGAAATGTCATCAACGTGAATCTTATTACCTCATGCTAGACTTTCAAAACAAACTTGTGAGGAATCTACAATGATATGATCACTACCATGTTGAAGATACTAAAGCAACTGAGAGGGGGGGGTGAATAAGTTGTTTATAAGCTTAAACAATTTTACACCTTCTTAACAATTGTTAATATTTATTCATGTGTCATTAAGCAACATACAACATATGGGCGGTAAGAGTAAAGATCATCAGTCACACATAAAATACACACAGAGACAGATTTTCACGAGGAAACCCATAAAGGGAGAAAACCTCTTCTTCTTCGAAATAATAGGCAGTCTTTTTCA
>JZKD02S1676381.1:194505-233065 GCA_000966675.3 Picea glauca | reverse complement strand
ATATATATTTTCACGTGAAGCGATAGAAAAACAATTTGTTTTTTAAATTTATCCATCATATTTATAGAAGGCTGATGTTGATTTACAGTTAGCGAGAAAGATAGAATTTGATAAATAGCAAGGGAAAAATGAAAGAAAGTATTAAATTATCATAATAAAGTAATAATTTAAGGTGGAGAATGGAAAAAATTAATTATAGGTAATAATAAGAAATTAATAAAGCATGAAATTTTTAGTAATAGGTTATTAATTAGTAATAGGTTATTAATTAGAGGTGGAGAGGAAGTGTATGAAAATCAGTGTAAATTAAGTATTCGGTTGAAAAGTAAAATGAATGAAAATATCAAGCTATTAAAGATAGAAAGTGAAAGAAATTAATAATAAATATTAATAAAGTATATGAATTAAAGGTGGAAAGGAAACAATTAGTAATGATTCAAAATATAGGACCATAAAGATTAGATAATTAGTTAGAGGGCAAGTTGAGAAAAAATATTAAATTAATTAATAAGGTATTAATTAAAGGTAGAGAAGGAAATAAATTAAATATATGTTAAGAGAAATTAATAATAGATATTAATTAAGTATTAAATTATAATAATAGGGTATTGATTAGATGTTGAAAGGATTTGAATGAAAATATGTGAAGATTAGGTATTTAGATAAAGGGTAGAATGAATGAAGGAAAATATTAAAATATAATAATAAGGTATTGATAGATATTAATAAAGTATTAAAATATATTGATTAAAGGTGGAAAGGAAGAGGTTAGTGATAACTGAAAATATAAGAATTCGTAGTAAGGTTAGGTAAACAGTAAAGATGAAGGCAAATGTGAAATTAAGAGTAGATAATAAAGTATTAAGAAAAAAAAAAGGTTTGTGAGGTATAAAAAAAAAAGAAAAAATTCTTGTAGAGAATAGGTAATTAGAGATTAGGTGATTAGAAAGCAACAATTAAAAATGATAAAAAATGGGATAGAGGTTTAGGAAAGGACAAGAAAATAAATTAATTAAAGTAAAGAAAAATAAAGGTCGTGGAGTTTAGAAGGAAGCAAGAAAAGAAGAGGAAAATGTAATGCCAATGGGTGAAAAGGGTTAAGATGATAAAATATTATGAACAAAAAAGGGGGAGGAAGGACTAAATAAGGAACTGGTCAAGAATCAAGGGTAGGATGGGGAAATGATAAAAATATGGTAAAGGGAAAGAAAATCGAAGGTGCAACAAGAGGGAAATGAGTAGACTATTGGTTCAGATGATGAATGATAGGTTTCCAGGATTGGCTAAGCTTGTATTCATCTTCATGATTGAAGTTGTTATGATATTTTTTTATTTCAAGGGCTTCCCGGATGAGACGAGAAGAGTAATTAGGGGATGGGGATAAGATTTTGGTATGGTCAAAACAAATGAGGTGCTTGGATTTAGAAGAGTGTTCAACGATAGTTGATTTGGTTATTCAGTTATGGTTGGTATCAGCTATATGTTCTTTTAGCTTGGCTTTGAAATTTCTCTCAATTTGACCTATGTAAGATTTTCAACAGGAGAAAAGAAGCTGGTAAACTCTTGGGTCAAACAACGGGTCAAATTTGTCTTTAGGAGATCTGAGGAGTTGTTTGATGGTTTTGTGAGGTTTGAACACAGTTTTGATCTTTTTATCTAGGAGTGATGCAGGAGCATCGCCAACAACAAGCGAGTGTGGGGCAAGCACCAACGCATTTTGGCACATGATGAATTGTTTGAAATGTTTTGAAGTTCAATATGCCAAACGTAAATGAAACAATTAAGAAAGGGTGTACTTGTAGATTGTAATAAGACCTTGAGCGTCTCGCTCTCGTCTGAAGGACTAAGAGGCATTTATGCTAGTAAATGTAAGTAGGTAGCTTTGAATTCTTAGATTAGACAGTTTTAGGAGCCAGAGGGAAAATGGATATAGACACCCTCAGTTGTATCATGGTAACATTAGCAGCATAATCAATCAATAGAGCATAGGAGAGCAGAAGCAGAGAGTTGTGTAGAGTTAACCCTATGTGTAGAAGTTCTGGATTAATACAAAGATCTTTAGTTCCGAATCATGGTGTTCAATTGCTTTCTATGTTTGTACATGCTAATTGATATATGCTTGTTTACTCTCTGTTATGCATTTGCTTTGATGCGTGAATGTATGATTTCATATTTAATGTCTGAAATCTGAAGAAAGGGAGATTAAAGAATGAGTTTCAATTGTTTCTCTGTCTGAGCAAGAGTTTTCCTGCAAGGAGTGTAGTGAAATTGTTTGCAAGGTGTGTGTTGACAGAAGTTAGAGTTCATCTCTGTAATCTCAGGAGAGATAACCTTGTTCTCATTCTCGCAGAAGTGCAAATTGAGCACAGGAGCCGTGCAAGGAGTGCGTAGGCCGAGCGAAGTCTTAGAGTTACAACCTGAGCAAAATTGTTGAAAGACTGTTGTCACAGAGAGTGCACAGAGTCTAAGAATTCAAATACTTGGAGTATATTTGAAGAAGTGTTGCAAGGAGTGCACGCAGGAATTTTCCCCAAAGGACTTAAGGATTTTTCAATGAAGCTCAAGAGGGCTAGTGTCTTGAAGTGTTGGAGGAAGGTGCAGTGACGTTGGTTTGCTGGTGGACAAGTTTCGTGAAAGCATACTTGTTCAATTTGCAGGGGTGTTAAGAAGGAATTGAACGGTTGGAATTCTCCATGGAGAATTCGCGAAGTCCCGAGGGCTGTCAGATCTTGTAGAGGAGAAAGAAGGTTATGGTGGGTGTTTTTGTACATGCCAGCTTAGGAGGAATCGGTCTGTAGGATCTAAACCAACAGGGGCCATTGGATCACTCCCGAAATCTCATTTTAGGGTTTCGTGAGTTGGAGAACTGAAAACCTTGCCTCAAGATTTGCGAGGTTGCGAAAGGTGAAGTCTCGAAGAGGCGTAAGGGTTTGTGTGGGCCAGTTATTGGTGAAGCAAATCAGAACTTGGTATTTCAGGGTTTCGTGGGTTGAAGAGCCGAAAGTTCAACATCAGGATTCGCGAAGTCGGAAGATCTGAAACTCCAAAAAGGTGAGAAGTTCCATCGTGGGACCCGCGTTGACTACGTGTCATAATTTTGACATTTCGACATATCGAAGGATAAGAGGTCGAGACTTTTGTCCTAAAAGTTCCGAAATCGTGAAATCGCGAAAGAATCTAAGCCGTCTGATTAGAAGGACACGTGTCATGAGATCACCCATATCGGGGATTCGAACATCGGAGGTCAGAAAGAGAAGTCCTTCAACTTCGCGAGTAGCGAAGTCGTGAGAATATCGGGACCATCCATTCGAAGAGGACAAGTGGCAGATATCTAGGGATCTCGTGAACTCGGAGGTTCGCAGGGTGAGAGCCCAAGAGTTGGGTGCAACAAGTCGTGAAGTTGCAAAATCACGAGGAGCAAGGATAGTCATTGGATCCAGGTCACGGAAGGACCATTGGATCAGGAGCCCCATCGCATTTTGTGCATTCGGGGGTTCAGGGGTTGAGAGGAGTCACTTTCAATTGCAAAAGTCACGAAGTGTCGAGAGCTAAGGCACGAGTGTGGATGCATGGAAAAACCTCAAGGTAGGGCCTGCGTGATTGAAAGATGCACATGCATCACCTGGAGAAGGGAGTCAACGCTCCATTGACTTCTTGCATCTCAGGGATTCACAGAGTAAGAGCAGGAGATCTCAACCCTTCAACATGCAAAGTGCCGAGTAGTGAGAGGAGCTTGCATGAACTATCTAGTGGTCACGTGTAGAGGGCGATGACGAAAGAAGAGCTATACCCATTTCGCGATCTCGGTTATCGTGAGAAGACAGGCCGATAACATACTTCAACGAGAAGCTCAATGAAGAAAAAGTGAAATACTCCACGTATGACAAGGAGTTCTATGCTATTATTCAGGCATTGAAGAAATGGATGCATTACTTAATTCCTAAGGAGTTTGTCTTATACAGTGACAATTATGCTTTGCAATTTGTGACTCAACAGGAGAAGTTGAATCAAAGACATGTTAAATCGGTTGAATACATGCATAACTTTACTTTTGTAATTAAGCATATTTCTGGAATTGCTAACAAAGTTGTTGATGCTTTGAGCAAGAAATGTTTGTTGTTGCAGGAGTTCAGAGTCAAAACACTGGGTTTTGATGATCCCAGGGACATGTACAGAGATGATCCAGATTTTAAGGAGGCATATGAAGCAAATGAGAATCCAATTCTTAGGGACAGGGGTCAATGGACAACATACATGATCCAAGAAGGATTATTGTTTAAGGGTAATCAAATTTGTATTCCAAAATGCTCCATGAGGGAGAATTTGTTAAAGGAGAAACATAGTGGAGGATTGGTCAGGTATTTCGATCATGACCAGACATTCTCAAAGTTAAACGAGTCATATTTTTGGCCAGGAATGAGAGAAGACATCAAAATATTCATGGACAGATGCATAATTTGTCAGCATTCAAAAGGGAAGAGGCAAAATGCATGCTGTTATCAACCATTACCCATACCTGAGAGGTCGTGGGATGCAGTCAGCATGGAATTCATATTGGGGTTGTCGAGAACACAAAGAGGGTTTGATTCAATCTTTGTGGTGGTGGATAGATTTTCTAAGATGACACATTTTATACCATGCCAGAAAACCAGTGATGCAACTCACATTGCGAATCTTTTTTTCAAAAAAGTCATTCAACTTCACGACTTACCAAGGAGCATAGTTTCAGATCGAGACACCAAGTTCATGGGACACTTCTGGAGAACCTTATGGAAAAATCTAGGAACGAACTTGTCGTTCAGTTCATCTTATCATCCTCATATGGATGGATAGAAAAAAGTTTTGAAGAAAAGTTTGGGAGACATGCTGAGGAGCTTGGTAACAAAACACCACAGTCAGTGGGACAATATTCTGCCACAGGCAAAATTTTCTTATAATGATTCAATCAACAGGAGCACAGGGCAGAGTCCATTTCAAATTTTTTATGGGACACAGCCAAGAGGAGTATCTGAATTGAGGAATTCAGAATGGGATGAGATAAGAAGTGCTAGTGTAGAAGATTTTGCCGAAGCAATGAAGGAACTTCACAGCTAGGTGAAGGAGCGATTGCAGAACTTGAGCCAAGAGTATAAGCGCAAAGCAGATCAACACAGGAGACAACTTCAATTTGAGGTTGGTGATTTGATTCTGGAACATCTGAGAAAGGAAAGGTTCCCGAAGGGGACATACAACAAACTAAAGGTGAAGAAGATCGGACCATGTAAGGTCTTGAAGAAATTTGGAGTAAATTCTTATGAGATTGAATTACCCGATGGGATCGAAATTTCTCTGATATTCAATATCTCAGATTTGTACCCATACAAAGCTGAGGAAGAAGGAACAAGTGATGAAAAACTAGAGGTTCAGTGGAAAAAATAGATGCCAGTTGCAGAGAAACCACAGATGGAAAGCATACTGGACAAAAGAGTTAGCGAGAAGACCAGAAGAAGGGAATATTTTGAATACTTGGTCAAGTGGAAGGGACATCCGGTTGAAGATGCCAGCTGGGAAAATGAAACAAAGATCGAGAAGCATGGATAGACCGTGCGATAGCTCATGGACAAGAGCCCATGGAAATTTTCAAGCGAGGGAGTATGATGCAGGAGCATCGCCAACAACAAGCGAGTGTGGTGCAAGCGCCAATGTATTTTGGCACATGATGAATTGTTTGAAATGTTTTGAAGTTTGATACGCCAAACATAAATGAAACAATTAATAAAGGGCATACTTGTAGATTGTAATCAGACCTTGAGTGTCCCCCTCTCATCTGAAGGACTAAGAGGCATTTATGCTAGTAAATGTAAGTAGGTAGCTTTGAATTCTTAGATTAGATAGTTTTAGGAGCCGGAGGGAAAACGGATATAGACACCCTCACTTGTATCATGGTAACATTAGAAACATAATCAATCAAGAGAGCATAGGAGAGTAGAAGTAGAGAGTTGTGTAGAGTTAACCCCATGTGTAGAAGTTCTGGATTAATACAAAGATCTTTAGTTCAGACTCATGGTGTTCAATTTCTTTCTGTGTTTGTACATGCTGATTGATATATGCATGTTTACTCTCTGTTATGCATTTTCTTTGATGCGTGAATGTATGATTTCATATTTAATGTCTGAAATATGAAGAGAGGGAGAGTAAAGAATGAGATTCAATTGTTTCTCTATCTGAGCAAGAGTTTTCTTGCAAGGAGTGCAGTGAAATTTTCCGCAAGGTGTGCATTGACAGAAGTCAGAGTTTGTCTCTGCAAGCTCAGGAGAGATAACCTTGTTCTCATTCTTGAAGAAGTGCAAGTTGAGCACATGATCCATGCAAGGAATGTGCGGGCCGAGCAAAGTCTCAGAGTTACAACTTGAGAAAAACTGTTGAAAGATTGTTGTCGCAGAGAGTGCACAGAGTCTAAGAATTCAAATACTTGGAGTATATTTGAAGAAGTGCCGCAAGGAGTGCACGCAAGAATTTTCCCCAAAGGACTTGAGGATTTTTCAATGAAGCTCAAGAGGGCTAGTGTCTTGAAGTGTTGGAGGAAGGTGCAGTGATGTTGGTTTGTTGGTGGACAAGTTTCGTGAAAGCATACTTGTTCAGTTTGCAGGGGTGTTAAGAAGGAATTGAACGGTCGGAATTCTCTGTGGAGAATTCGCGAAGCCCCGAGGGCTGTCATATCTTGTAGAGGAGCAAGAAGGTTACAGTGGGTGTTTTTCTAGGTGCCAGCTCAGGAGGAATTGGGTCATAGGATCTGAACCAATAGGGGTCGTTGGATCACACACGAAATCTAATTTCGGGGTTTCATGAGTTGGAGAACTGAAAGCCTTGCCTCAAGATTCGTGAGGTTGTGAAAGGCGAAGTCCCGAAGGGGTGCAAGGGTTTGTGTGGGCCAATTATTGGTGAAGCACATAGGAACTCGGTATTTCGGGGTTTCGTGGGTTGAAGAGCCAAAAGTTCAGCATCAGGATTCGCGAAGTTGCGAGATTCGAAACTCCAAAAAGGCGGAAAGTTCCATTATGGGACCCGCATTGACGACGTGTCAGAATTTCGACATTTCGGAATATCAGAGGATAAGAGGTCGAGACTTTTGTCCCGAAAGTTTTGAAATCATGAAACTGTGAAAGAATCTAAGCCGTCCGATTGGAAGGACACGTGTCGTGAGATCACCCATATTGGGGATTCAGACATCGGAGGTCAGAAAGAGAAGTCCTTCAACTTCGCGAGTAGCGAAGTCGTGAGAAGATCAAGACCGTCCATTTGAAGAGGACAGGTTGCAGAGATCTAGGGATCTCACGAACTTAGAGGTTCACAGGGTGAGAGCCCAAGAGTTAGGTTCTCCAAGTCACGAGGTCATGAGGAGTGAGGATAGCCATTAGATCCAGGTCATGGGAGGACCGTTGGATCAGGAACCCCATCGCATTTCGCACATTCGAGGGTTCGGGGGTTGAGAGTAGTCACTTTCAATTGCAAAAGTCACGAAGTGCTAAGAGCCGAGGCACAAGTGTGGACACGTGGAAGAACCTCAAGGTAGGGCCCGCGTGATTGATAGGTGGACACGCGTCACCTAGAGAAGGGAGTCAACGCTCCGTTGACTTCTCGCGTCTCGGGGATTCGTGGAGTAAGAGCAGGAGAGCTCAACCCTTCAACATGCGAAGTGCCAAGTAGTGAGAGGAGCTTGCGTGAAGTAGCCATTGGTCACGCGTAGAGGGCGCTGATGAAAGAAGAGCTATACCCATTTAGCGATCTTGGTTATCATGAGATTGGAGAGGAAGAGTCATGAGTCATGACTCGTGAACTCACGAGATTGCGAGTTGCGAAAAGGACATGTGGATCGATAAATGAAGATTCCAGTAGGGAATCGAAAGAGCCATTTCGGGTCAAGGGGGAAATCAAATGATCCTGTGAGAGGATCTCGGCCCGAGGGCCGATAGGTCTGCATCAAGGAGTTTTTCGATGTGATTGATGATTCCCTGGATATAAGGAAGAGAGACGAGGGTGAGAGAAGGAGAGGAGGAATTGGGTAATTTTGGTTTAGGTTTGCATACTAAGTGGAAGGTGTGGTTGATTTGAGAGTGAGAGTAGCCATTGGATAACACGGCTTTGGTTAGATGAGATTTTTCGGTTGCGAGAAATTAAGGGTTGGAGATGCAAATGACACGAGTAACTAAGGTTTTAAGAACTACAGATTTTTGAGCTAGATGGTGGTGGGAAGTGGCATTTAGGTATCTATCAGTGTGTTTTTTCTTTTTATAGACTTGGTGGGCAAGGGAACAATCAAGAAGACAAGAAATTAGAACATCTAGGAAGGGTAAAGAGTTGTCCTTTTGGGTTTCCATGGTAAATTGGATGTTAGGGGAGAGGATATTAAGATGATTAAAGAAAGAGTTCAATTTGGCTAGGCCATGAGAGCAGATGACAAATGTGTCATCTACAAATTGAAACCAACATTTGGGTTTGAGAGGGAAGCTCCTTAAGGCTATAGATTCGAAATGCTCCATAAAAATATTAACCACCACTGGGGAAACGGAAGACTCCATCTACCCTAAGTTTTCTCATAAAAAGCCTCCTTTGTAATCACCTAATCTCTAATTACCTATTCTCCACAAGAATTTTTTCTTTTTCTAATAACTCATAGACCCTTTTTATTCTTAATAATTTATTGATCTACTCTTAATTTCACATTTTTCTTCACCTTTACTATTTACCTAAACTTAATGAAGAATTCTTATATTTTGGATCATCACTAACCCCTTCCTTTCCACTTATAATAAATATATTTTAATACTCTATTAATATCTATCAATACCATATTATTATAATTTAACACTTCCATATTATAATAATAATAATAATCTATTTTAAAGGTCACCACCAATCCACACACCAAATTGATGTATTTCCTTCATTCTTCCCTTTAACTAAATACCTAATCTTCACATCTTTTCATTCAAATCCTTTCCACATCTAATTAATACCCTATTATTATAATTTAATACTTGATTAATATCTATTATTAATTTCTTATTAACACCTATATTTAATTTCTTTCATTCTCTATCTTTAATTAATACCTTATTAAATTAATTTATTATTTTCTCTCTTCTTATTATTATTTAATCTTTAGAGTCATTTATTTTGAATCATTACCAACCGTTTCCTTCCCACCTTTAATTCATATATTTTTCTACTTTATTAATATCTATTATTAATTTCTTTCACTCTTTATCTTTAAAGAATATCTTATTATTATAATTAAATACTTTCATTCATTTTACCGTTTAACCAAATACTTAATCTACACAGATTTTCATTCATTTTACCATTTACCCTACCACTAAAAATTTGATACTTTATTAATTTCTTATCTATTATTAATTCCTTATTATTATCTATAATTAATTTCTTTCATTCTCCACTTTAAATTATTACTTTATGGTTAAGTGTAAATGAACATTACCCTCCTATAATTACAACCTCAATACTTTTTTCCAACTTATTTAACTTTTCATATCCCTTATGATGAATGAAATATCCATTCTAAAAATTGAACATTTCAAAACTTCATACACAATTTGCATAAAAAAAATCTTTAACATTATAAATAACTATAAAAATCTACATACTCACCAAAAAAAAATCATTTTTTTTACAAAATAAAATATTATACTATATTTTAATATAAAATACATTTTTTCCAACGCACGAAACTTTATCCACCACCATATACGTAAAACCTTTGAAAACTCATTCACGATATTTATCATGGTCCAAACATTACATAACATAAAATAACATGTTTAAACATCTATGCATAGTCGTTGAGGCCCACCTACAATTGTCTTGAGAATCTACAAATAATTATATTATTATACCTACCTCGGTAGTGTATATTCGAATAGCTTTGAAAACAAATTGGTTTGATTTTCATATTGTTGTTTTTTACAATGTCAATCTCATTCTCTTTGAAAATTATTTCTATAATATATTTATTATTATTATGGAATAACGTGTTTATAATATATTTATTATTATTATGGAATAACTTTTTTTTGTCATTTTATTTATGATAAATTTTTTTCATCCATTTTTTTTCAAATTTAGTTAGAAATTGTTAACATTTTAGTTTTAATTATTGAATTTATATAAATTTAATAGTTTAGGGATTTTAATAAAGTTGATTTTATTTATATATTTAAAATTATAATTTTAATAATAAAAAATTGTGATTTCATCAACAATTATATCTTACTATTTTAATGATAGTTACGTGAAATAATTTAAAAAATAGAACATTTAGACTATAATTTATTATTATAACAACAAAAATATCTTATTTTTTTTTATTAATTTTAAAATTTTAAAACAGAGTCTCTTTGCAATGCTGGTAAAATTAAACTAAAATTAATAATGTTTTAATTTAAAGTTATTAAATAAATTCTATTTTTTCTTTTTTCTTTTTAACTATAAGCAAACTTTCTTGACCTCTTAAATCTCAAATAGAGTCACACCACTAAAATTTTACCTAAAACTATATCACTACATCATTTTAAGACCACTAAAACTTCTAGCTAAGTCTATATTACTACTATCATTTCAAAAATATCCTATCAATAATATTTAATTATATGAATACACAAATATGAACTTTCACTCTAACTTTGTTTGGGGAGTTTAACTTGTGGTAAATGTTAGATATCTTATTAAGAGCAATTATATAGCATTAGAGGGTGATTTCTCGATATAAACTATGCAAAGAGTTTTGAAATGTCCATCTCTTTCAATGTACACTTAGCTTAAGTAATATTATTTGGGAGTTTAACTTGTGGTAAATGTTATATATTTTATTAAGAATAATTATATAGCATTAGAGGGTGATTTCTCGATATAAACTATGTAAAGAGCTTTGAAATGTCCATCTTTTCCAATGTACACTTAGCTTAAGCAATGTTATTTGAAAAGAGTGTTAAAGAAACCTTATAAATGATAAGTTTTAATAATATTGTTAAAAAAAAGATGTGGTGAGGAGAAAAAAAAAAAATAGCCATTATTAATTAATTTAATGAAAGATATTACACTTGTTATAAATTAAAAAATAATAATAAAATTATTTATATATATATATATATATATATATATATATATATATATATATATAAAATGAATTAATAATTAAGAGATCAATTAGAAATAGATGAAAAGATTAAAATTAATTAATTAAAACTAATGGAAATGAGATGATAACTAATTAATTTATTAATTAGTTTTAAATTAGTAAATAAGGGGAAGGGAAGTAAGAATTAGAAAAATTATAAAAAATTTGATAAACGGATCAATGGTAAAGAAAAAGAAATGGTTTAAAGCCAAAGGAGAAAATTAAGATAAGCTTTCAATATTTGTTATAATATTATAGTGAGAACATGTTCTCTAAGCAGTGAGAACACAAAAGTACTTTTAAGTTATTTTAATGAGAGAATAAGTTCCATCCATTGATCAAGATCTAGATTCAATGGTTGAGATTATTTCTCATCTCTTCACATGGATCAACATCAAGTATAAAAGGATGTTTGGAGTTTCTATTGTACACAAGTTTATTTTTCAAGAGGAAAGTCGAGTTAGGGTAAAAGGAAAAGTGAGGGGGGTGAGTTAGGGCCAAGAACTCATAATTTGGGAGATATAGAATATCTCCCAAGGATATTGATCCAAACAACTAAGAATCTGGTCCAATTTGTACATAAGTGTATGACCTGATCTATAACAGAGAAGATGTATGGACAACCTAGTCTGTACAGACAGAGAGGAGTACAATAGTCCATATTTGTACTTCCAGAAAAGTAGACCGAGGAGGGTTAAATCAACTCTGATTTGAGATAAGAGATATTGTATTGATTTTGTATTTCTCTAAAAGATATAAATATAGAAGAAGTTCATTGGTATCTTCTTCCACATTGAGTTTTTCATAATAATGTTGTGTCGTTATTGTGTGTGGTTGTTCTATATGAGATCTTGTGTATTTTTCATAGCATAAAATGTGTATTTCCTCAGCTAGTTAGTCAGATCTAAAGGTTGTTGTATTTGCTGGTCAATCTAAGATGTTTATGCTATAAAGTTTTTCATGGTATCAGAGCAAGGTTTTGAGCAGCTTGATTCCTATATTGAGTAAGAATGGAAGAAGACAGTTGCAGGGCGTGCATGTGTAGTACCCAAACCAAAGATCTTTGGTATATTGATAGTGGAGTATCTAGTCATATGATTGGTCATAAACATTATTTCAATAATCTTCAAGAAAAGAGATTTGACTTTGAGATCCCTCTTGGGGATGAATCTGCATATTTTCCAAAAGGGATAGGAACCCTGAAGTTTGAGAGGGAGTCAACAAAGCCTCTCTACCTTTCAAATGTTCTCTATGTCCCAGGATTAAAGAAGAATCATGTCTCAGTATCATCCTTAGAAGAAAAGGGATAGGAAGTATCTTTCAAGGAGCATAGAGCTTATATCAAGCCTAAAGGCATGGGGAAAGGAGCTAAACAAAACATTGGAGTACGAAAAGACAAACTATACAAGCTTTAATTTGACTCATATTAGGCTCTAGCCAACAACAATGGTAGTAGAGATTGTGAACTATGGCACATGAGGATGTCTCATCTTGGTCATGGGTCCATCATGATTTTGGGAAATATTATGACCGAAATTCCTCCATTCAACATAGATCACCATGAAGTATGCAAGAGATTTTTCTCTTGGGAAACATAGAAGAGCACCATTTCCTAAGAGTGACCATAGATCCAAGGAAGTTTTGGACCTGATCCATTTTGATATCTGTGGCCCTATGTCATCTCTTTCCATAAGGGGAAAGTTTAGATATTACATTAGCTTCATAAATGACTTCTCAAGAAAAACCTGGATCTATTTTCTGAAGGGAAAACCCTTAGAAGTACTCAGAAGGTTTCAAGAGTTTAAGGCTCTTATTGGGAATTAATCTAGGAAAACGATAAAAGTCCTCATATCAAACAATGGAGGAGACTAAACATCCCACTCCTTCAAAATGTTCTGTGTAGGAGATGGAATTAAGAGGGAGTTAATTGTTTCCTATACTCCTTAGCAGAATGAAGTATTTGAAAGGAAAAGCAAAGCTATTTTTGGCACAAAAAAGAAATATTGGATGATCAAGATCTTCCAAAGTTCCTTTGGGTAGAATCTTGCAACACTGCAACATACCTTTAAAATTAGAGTCCTCACAGAGTATTAGGAAATGTTAGTCTAGAAGAAGCCCTTACAGGAAATAAACCAGACATTAGAAACCTATGTATATTTGGGTGTGTTTTCTACTGCCATATTCCTACAGAAAAACATACCAAGTTGCATCTCATGATAGAGAAATGGATTCTTGTTAGATATAGTGAAAACTCCAAAGCATACAGGGTGTACATTCCATCTAGTAGGAAAATAGTGGAAGAAGGGATGTCAAATTTGAAGAAGAAAACGATTTCTTGAAGTCCTATCAGGATGAAGACGTTATGGACACAGAAGCTTCCAAGCAGAAGGAAGCATTAACTTCTCAGTTTACAGATTCTTCCACTGCTATTTAGAGTGAGAAAAAATTAGAGGAGCAACCATGATCCTACAAGAAGAGAAAACCAAAGTGGGTAGAATAGTCCTTGGAAGAAGCCAATGAACAGGTGAAAGCCCCAAAGAATTTATTTAGAATGATATGTTGCACTTATGAGCGATATTATTGAGTCACAACCTACCAGCTTTGAGGAAGATGCTAAGAAGCAAGTATGGAAAGACACCATGGTGGAGGAATATGCCTCAATAATGAAAAAATAAGTCTGGAAAATTGTTCCAAGACCAAAAGGAAACAATGTGGTAAGCTCCAAGTGGATCTTCAAGGTCAAACATGTAGCAGATGGAAACAATGAAAAATACAAGGCTAGATTTGTAGCCTGAGGGTTCTCTCAACAGGTAGGAGTGGACTATGATGAGACCTTTGCCCCTATAGATCGCTATACCTCCATTCGATCAATGATATCTATTGCCACTCAGATGGAGTGGAAGATTCATTAGATGGATGTTAAGACAACATTCCTCAATGGAAATATTGAGGAGGAAGTCTATTTATAACAACCACAAGGATTTGAAGTTCACAATAGAGAAAGTCATGTCTTTCGACTAAAGAAGTCCCTTTATTGAATCAATAAAGAACCCAAAACGTGGTATTCGAGAATTGACAACCATGTTCAAAGTATTGGATTTATCAAAAGTAATGCAGATTCAAATCTATACCTACTCGAAAGGGAAGGTGATATTCTCATTATTGTTCTAGATGTTGCAGATATTCTCACTAAAGGATTGCCAAAAGGGAAGTTTGAATACTTCAGGTAAAAATTGGGAGTCATAAAGAACACTTTTCTCACTAAGAGGGAGTGTTATAATATTATAGTGAGAATAGGTTCTCCAATTCTTGAGAACACAAAAGTAATTTTATGTTATTTCAATGAGAGAATAATTCCCATCCATTGATCAAGATCTGGATCCAATGGTTGATATTACTTGTCATATTTTCTCATGGATCAACATCAAGTATAAAAGGATGTTTGGAGTTTCTATTGTACATAAGTTCATTTGTCAAGAGGAAATTCGATTTCTTCCAAGAAGAGTCGAGCTAGGGTAAACGAAAAATTTAGGGGGCTGAGTTAGGGCCAAGACCTCATCATTTAGGAGAGATAACATATCTCCCAATGAGCCCGATCCAAATAGGTGAGAATGAGGTCCAATCTATACATAAGTGTATGGCCCGATCTGTAGCAGAGAAGACGTACAAATGGCCTGGTCCGTATAGCCAAAGAGGAGTACAACAATCCAGATTCATACTTCCAGAAAAGTAGACCAAGGAGGGTTAAATCAACTCATATCTGAGATAAGAGATCTTGTACTGATTTTATATTTCTTTGAAAAATATAAATATAGAATAAGTTCATTGGTTTCTTCTTCCACATTGGGTTTTTCAAAATAATGTTGTGTTTTTATTATGTGTGGCTGTTCTATATGAGATCTTGTGGATTTTTCATAGTATAAAATGTGTATTTTCTCATCTAGTTAGTCAGATATGGTGGTTGTTGTATTTGTTGGTCAATCTAATATGCTTATGCTATAAAGTTTTTCAGTATTGGCTAAGTTTATACCCATCACCATGATTAAAATTATTGTTTTTTTTTTCAATTTCCATAGGTTCGCAAATGACGCGAGATGAATAATAGGGTGTTGAGGACAAGATTATGATTTGGTCAAAAAAATTAAGTGTTTATATTTGAAAGAGTGTTCCACAATAGTTGACTTTGAGATGCAATTGTGTCAGTTATATGGTCTTTCACATGAGATTTGAAGGATGTATCAATTTGGTCGATGTATGATTTTCCACGAAGCAAAGAATTTGGTAAATTGTAAACTCCTAGGCCAAGCATTGGGTCACATTTATCCTTAGGGTATATTAAATATTTTTTGATGGTTTTAAATGGTTTAAAAACGATTTTGATATTCTTTTTAGCCAGAAATTTAGAAATGTGATCAGTATTGCCATCCGAATCTCCGATCCCCAATTCCTCGAGAAATAAAAATCCCACCTAATCAAATCCCTTAAGTCCAATGGTTACTCCAACTCTCAAATTATCAAAGCCTCATGTTCCGTCTGCAAGGACAAATCGAACATCTCTTCCTCTTCTTCCTTTCTCTCATTTCTATTCCATACATACAAGGTAGTACCGATCACATTTCTAAAATTTTAGCTAAAAAGAATACCAAAATCATTTTTAAACCCTTTAAAACCCTCAAAAAATCTTTTAGATTCGCCCATGATAAATTTGACCCAATGCTTGGCCTAGGAGTTTATCAAATTTCTTGCTCCTGAGGAAAATCATACATTGGCCACACTAGTAGATCCTTCAAATCACGTCTCAAAGAGCACATAGACTACACAACCCATAATCACATATCAAAATGATTTATTGTGGAGCGCTTGTTCAAATCTAAACACTTAATTTTTTCTTTTCCAACCAAAATCCTGGTTTCAACACCTTATTACTCTCTATTGGTAAACATGAGAGGGAGAATAGATATAATTACACACAAAAAATGTGTCTGAGCGCTCTATTAAACAAAAAAATATAGTATATATAAATATAAGAAATTTGTCTCAAGATATACAACTACCTTTATCCATTCTTTGAGAAAATATCTCAACCTCACACCAAAATAGGAAGCTAACTAGTTGGGGAGAATCTCTCAAACCAACTAGGCCTCAACAACCTCCTAAAATCTAGGAACATACTCCTTCTTGTAGAGACTAGAATTCTACCTAATAATGACTGATAAACTCAATAATTAAATATGAGCACAACTAAGACAAGTGGGAGTTACATATCCCAACACTCCCCTTGAACAAATACTTTTGTTTACAATTGTTAGGTCAAGTCTTCATCATCACCAAGTCCCCTGAATCAAAGCACCTCCTGATCATGAGATTCTATGTCTGGTCCACGGTACTTTCGATTTGTACTTTGATCATGCGTCACCAAATTGCCAAAGTCCATATAAAGAGACAACCATCCACCATAATGCATGGGTCATCAACCACTAACATTGTTGGTTTAGTAGGATGTCCTTCAGGCACGTGGTTCATTCAACCTCTTGATGAACTCCCTCTGAATGTAAAAAATCATGGTTTCCTAGACACCTCCTAAAGTCTACTCATAGAGCATGCAACTGACCCGTGATAGGGCTCACTCGTACAAGTGTTAATGAACTCTATAATAGTGGTTTCTGCACTATAAATCAATATGGATACATGACAAAAGGGTATGCATGACTAGTTAGGTCTTAAAATGATATGCCATTTACATGTTACATAGATATAGGTACATACATTACATACTCCATCATGTGGAGATGTCAGGTACATAATCAAACATTTTAAAGACCAATACATCATATCAATAAATATTACCGTCGCATTTCGCTTGAAAGAAAATCACTTTTTCCCTCACAAATGACTTTTTTTTTAATTGATCGATGCAAACTTAAAACCTTTAGATCTAAAAACCCATACATATAGTCTAATATTGAAAAGAAACACAACACCAGAAATAGACCCTTTATCAGGCATACCTCAAGCCCTTTTCCTTCTCTACTCACAACAGTCCTTTGGTAAACCCTTCCCCCTCTATGGTGCTCTCAGGGTTGGCAAGAAGGGCCATAGTCCCTGTTTGCTTCCTCTGCCCACAAGTGAGAAAAATCGATAGAGAAAAAATGACCAGCGTCCTCAACTGATCATTCTGTTAACTTTGCATGCTGTTTATTTACTGAATGTACATTCCTCGAACGTTTTTAATGAAATCATTTTCATTCTCCAATAAAAATCACGTTAATAAATACATTAATTTCTACTTCACGATTGCTACTGGGAATTATGGTGAATTAAGTATATATACTTAAGTGGGAATTACTTCACCATTGTTATTAAAATAAATTCCTAGTGTTTATTAACTTGGAGTTACTTCTCGATTGCTATCAAAATCAATTCCAATAATTTAGTAATTGGGAATTGATTTCATTTTCTCAGAATGTTAAGAAATAGTAAATATATTAATTTTATTCCCAGTTAACAATCGCAATTAGCTTTAAATTTTCAGTAGAATGTTACTGGGTGATTTAAATCGACCAGAATGTCTGGAATGTTTTTATTGGGCTCTTATTAAATCTATTTTAGGTTTTTTTTACTGTTTTACTTTACCAGGTATTGGTGGGATGGGTGCGTCAGGTTGGGATGTAAAGTGACGAGTGTGTTTTAACGTTTTCATTTCCTGAGTGGAAGGGATGGTTGGGAAGCGTTTACTAACGGAATGATCTCCTTAGCCAACAAATATTTTTGCAGAAAACCGAGGCACTATTCCATGTAATGTTGTTTCTTCAAACATATATGTTTCGTGTCCATTTTGAATGCCCACAATTTTGTGAAGGGCATGTAGCATAAAATTGTTTGCAAAGAAATCCACAGATCAAGTTAATCCACAAGCTTGGTAGAAATTTGTCTAACTCTCCATTTCTTACAAAAACCATCAAACTTTCAAAATGAGGTCAATGCCTTTATTTATACAAAATAGGCATACTAAAATAGCTCAAAAGTTCACTTAAAGTAAAAACAAGAATCAATAGAGTGGACTCATCCATGTGTAAATTCCTAGTAAACTTCCATTCATCTTAATGGATTTTCTCGATCATACTCGGACCAGTGGGTGAAAATATCCTCACAAGTATGGAGGTACAAAAATCGATGTTGTTCCATTGGTGTGCTAAGATTATATTTCATCTCCATAACTCATTGTTTAAATTGATTCACTTTGGCACTCAAGTATTGCAAGTCTGTCAATGCTCCTATCATACCATCATAAAAGTTTTTCAGTTGTCCCTTTTTCAAGGTTTTAATTTCAAGAACATCGGCTTCAAACCTATGATCCCACTCCTCAAATTGTTTGACTATGTCGCTAAGGTCCATGAAGTCTTTGGGCATACCAAATTTAGGGGGTCGAATATCTTTCATCGTCTGTTTTATCCTTTACCAACTACTGAGACATTCCTCCCATCTGTTCTGCATATTTAGTTGTGATTCTGGTACTAGTTATGTCCAATACTCTACGGCCTTTTGGAATATATCTAAGTTGTCATCCGTAAGCATCATGATGCCATGCTCCTTTTAATCTTGACCCTTTTGTATTTCTACAATATATTCAATCAGTTCCAGAGCCTTATGTGATCTTTTAGACCACCTCATTATATCTTTGTGTGCAATTAGAACCAACAGGGTATCCTCTCGATATCTTAAAATCTAAGTCGTAAAGATGTCCTTGTCCAGTTTCAAATGATTGTAATAGTCTCAAAACTCTACTCTCATGAAGGTGATCACCCATGAGGTACCTTGATAATACTTCTGTCACATTCTTAGCTGTTGTTTCTAAGGGTGTTGTCATTTACCTGGGTGAAGAGGGGCATGGAGTGCTTGTCATGGTTTTTTCAAATTGTTTTTCATCATTTTGCTTCTCATTCCCTTGGATTTTGCGTGTGTCACCTGTAGTTTTCCCTCCAAAATTTGAAATCTCCTCACTCTCTTCTTTATCCTAGGTCTTTTCTTTTGGGATAGACCCCTGACTATTACTTCTAGCTTTATATTCTATAGCTCCCTCCTTCTCTTTGTCCCATGTCTTACCCTTTCCTACTGAGGTGGAATCTCGTGTGCTTTGTTTCTCTTCCTTTCTCTCTTGATCGCTTCCTCCTTCAGCTTGAGGTTGTCACCCTTTCCCTAAGGGGGTAGTAATGCTTTAAGTTATATTTAGGCTTGTCCCCATATCCATGAGTTGCAATCCTTGAGATAACTGGGTGTCTAATATTTCTGTATCAGTTTCATCAATAATGGGAATTGTTGTAGCATCCAAATAATCATTGTCATCATCATAGACTATAATTACCTCAACAATTACCAGTGCTAATACACCTAGGCCTCATGTTACTATCACAAGCTCATTTACTAGTCCAAGTCCTAGTTTCTCCACCTATACATGTCCTTCATATGAATGCTCATTTTTCCCTATAGGTGAAGTTTTTCTTGTGGGTGTTTGTTCTCCTTCTACCATATGTATGTCCACAGGAGTCACTATTGGTAGTCCCAATGCTTGAAGAGTGGGGTTTTCCCCATGCTCTCAAAATATTCTCTCATATTTTTCTAGGATCATTTGTGCTTCATCTCTCCTTGCTACTTGCTATGTATTCTCATTTTGTGTCCATACAACAACTCTTGCTATTTATTCCAACCATTCTAATTGTTCATTTCCTGACATGGTCCCAAATTGGGTAAGATCTAGTTTCTCTTTCCTTTGTAGGACCTCTTCCCAATCCAAGGTGTTTTCTATGAATATCTCATCCTCAAAGGTGTCATGTGCATATGACGAGTGAGATACTACTTGACCAACATGTTGAGCCACTAGACCTTTTGGATCATGTTTCTTATACCTTCTAGTGTAAAAATTATACATTGGTAACCAGCCAATGTTTCCTTTTGGACCATGTTTTTTGTACCTTCCTGAGTAGTGTCTTTCAAAAAGTGGTAACATACATAGAATCCATATGGGATGAATTATGTTTTCTTATCCTTTACTAAAGAAGCATTGAAACCTTGCAAAATGGTCTGGTAGAAAATTTCTCCCAAGACCAGCTTGTCTGGTACATAGGTTGGAAATAGGTGCAAGGACTTGGTGACTTCAAAAATCCTAAGGTAGGTACCATTTTCCTCTAAATACCAATTCTGTACTATGGATATGACCTTTCTTGTTGCTTCAGAAAGTCTTGGACAATTCTGTTTAAAAATTATGGAATAAACCCTAGCCAAGAATTCATCACAAATTGTAGGGTAATATTTCTTATATCTATTCTCCCATAAGATGCTAAAATAGACATGTACAAGTAATTTTGAGACATGCCAGCTTAATCCCATCCCTGGAAATACATTTCTAGCACAAATTGCATTTAATAAGTATGAATGCATAAAGAAGGAAGGGGTTTCTCCTACTTTTGGTTTATATGCTAGCTTAACCTTAATGATCAATTGTTTAGAAATTATGGCACCCCAATTGAATACACTTCTTGATATGGGTATTATATAGGCCAAGGGAATCTAGACTTCCAAAAATGTGGAGTAGTCTTTTTCCCCATGCAACTGACATATCAGGGCCATGAGGAATACAAATGGTTCTCTCAGTTTCATAGTGTTGTACCACATAGAGGCTTTGTTGAAAACAACTGATTGGTGTTGTGTTGTTCATAGAAATTTACCATGAAGTCAATATTAAGCCATACTTTGATATCCTTTAGCTTGTAATACTTCATAACCTCCATTTGTAGAAAAATACCAACACATTGATCATCGATATCATTAATCACACATTTGTCAGCCTTGGTGTGATTAATTATCCATTCTAAGGTTTCTATGGAGGGAAAAACTTGGGTTCTGGAAGATACTATGTACAAGGATGATAATTTGACATTTTGAAAGACCTGGTTGTCCAAGACTCTTACTTTTGGGTCACTATGTGGGGTGAATTTAGAAAAATCATCATGGTGAATTTTATAAAAAAGTTCAAGCCAGGAGGGAATAGGTACCTTAGTTGTCATGCTTTTATCTATATCTATATAGAGTGGTGGTGGAGCTGGTGGTTTCTTCTGATAAATTTTGATTACAAGCTTTACCTTGGGCATGAACACCAATTCTTTGGCCACAACAAGACTAGGGACTTCTACAACTAGGATCTTTTTCCTCTTCGACATCTTTGGTGATTGACGGGTCATTGGTCTTTGAGGAGGCATGTTTCCTAGAAAAATAACTTAGCTCAGTTCTCTATCTATTTGTTTTTGGATTTTCTATTAAATGATATTTACTTGCAAGAAATGGTGATGGTATTAACTTGCAAGTTTATTGCATGGATTATTTGGATTGTAAGGGTTTTTTTTTTTTAGAATTTTACATTGGAGAGGTCCAAAACTTTTATAAGAATAAGGATGAAAAAAGTGCATCTAAATAAGGTGGTAAGTTTCCACTTTTTTTAAAATGATGATAATATGAAAAGCCTAAGATTAACAAAGTTTTTGAAGAGCCTAGAATTAAGGTAGAATTAAGGTATTTGATTTATCTTTTAAAATTTGAAAATTTAGAACATGGTTTAATGGATTAAGTTAGCTCCTTCATTTTCTTTTATTATTATATGCTAATATACCTTTTTCATTTTTGGAATTTTTTTTTTGTGTTATTCAAATATCTTTTTCATTTTTGGATTTTGTTGTGTTTAGTGTTATTCAAATAGTGTTAAAGAAAATGAATTTTTGAATTTGATAATGGTAATAATTTTCCTTTATATAAAAAAAAATTATGGATTTTGTTTTACTTTGTAGTTGTTTTTTGAATTTGATAACTCTAACAATTTATTTTTTAGGAAAGAAGGACATTAGGTTTTTTTTAAGTAAAAAAGATTAAAAAAAAATTAAGTGAAGAAATTAGGGTTTTTCTTTAAAAATGGAAAATGAAGTTGAACTTGTATCAACCACTTAATAATGCACTTGTGAAGAGATTATGGAAAGAAAATAATATTTTGTAATATTCTAATAATATTTGATTGACATAGAAATTTGAAAACATTTTTATATAATTAATCAAGAGTCATTAAGTGGTAATGTCCTTATATTATTATTAATTAATAAGTTATTAATAAATATAAATACAATTATTTATTAAATATAATTTTTTTAAAATTGTCATAATATAATTCATAATTCATTATATACATCCAAAATCTATTTATTAAATTTGATTTTTTGCAATTGGCATAATATAGTCCCATGCTTTATTCCTACATCCATAGTGATGTGATGGAATATGCAATCATCCAATTATTATAATGAATTTTTTTTTATGTAAATACTGAGCGTAAAATGACTACATGTAAAGTCTTTTTGGACACCCATCAATCCTGTGCGTTCCTTGGGAAGATTCGACGAAGGAACGAATGAAGAGCACAAGGAGGAAACGATCGGTTGGGAAAATGAATATTCCTGGGTCTGGGAAGGAGCACCTTGGGTCATGGTGGTGGCATGCATGCCCAAGGGGGCACACAACCTTAGTCCCTTGTGACGAACGACAGAGACTTGAATTGTGTTTGGGAAAGGGAGGGGAAACTTGGGAGCATGCCCAAGTAGTGGACCTATCTTTCCTTGGCAACATGTGCATGCCAGAGAGGTTGAACAACTCCATCAACACACCCATGAAGTGTCGTGGAAATTGACACAAAGAAAGAGTAAGAGGCAAGGGACATGCACCCAAGGATGGGGCCTACCGGTCTAAGAGACAAATGATTGATGGGCGCACTGGGTCCATGAATGGGCACGATAGTTGGTTGAGTGCGACAAAATTGCAGGTTTGGATAGTGTTGATGTGTAAGGTATAGTCATGAGAATTTTCCCATCTTTGTAACTAGGACAGTAGCACCCTCTTTGTAAATATTTCTTTCTCTTTCACAATATAAATTTAAACAAATCTAGATATTAGGCACCATTGATGCCGCCTGGACTATATCTATCTCATGTTTCACATGTTTTTTGTTGTATTCCAAATTGAATAAGTGTTAAACTATGTTAACAAATGTCTAAGCATAAAACTAAGTTGCATAGAGTAAGGACATGAATCCTCCATAGCCTAGAATAGAGTATGGGTATGATCTAGGTGAAGAGGTGTAGTCTTGGTGAAGTATCCTTAGCTGAGACAAGCTACAAAGGGAGAACCACCACGGTGTCGCACGTCCATGAGATTCCAAGGTTGGACTTGAGCATGACTCTTGGGGGCATGAAAGATGGTATCACAGAAGTTTCAAAATGAGGGTTTTTGTAGAAACACAGTGCACAGTATGGCATGCCTCGCATAGTCCATAAGTGGGGTGAACCAGGGTGGTGCGACTCCTTGGACAAAGATGGATGAAGTTGTATGAAAAAAGAAGGTTGCATATGAATCAAGGTAGGTTCAGTCAAGTGTCTCACCACGAATTGAGGTAGAAGAGTCTTGGTTTGGGCATCGAACTAGGATTTGCAGGGACCTACAACAAAGAACTTTGGAACCAAGTGGTGGACCAAGGGGAGCTCCCACATAGTCTGTGAAATACGATCACAATGTAGGTATGTTATATTCTAATTTTGTTTGTACTTTCCACTTAACACAGAAAGTGTGGAAAGGCTCGGTTTGCAACAATCTTTGAAGAGTTGGTGTGGTAGGTGCCTTGGGTGGAAAGCTTGGAAACCAATACCATCATTTGTATTTTGTGGATCTAGTTATCAATGGAAGAACAATGCAATCTACAGTTGACTCATGTGCCTTGCACAATTTTCTGAAGGCTAAGGTAGTGAAGGAATTGGGACTTAGAGTCTTTCCATGTGGAGATGCGGTGAAGGTAATAAAATATAAGGAAAAGGAAGTAGTTGGTGTTTCAATGGGATTTAAATGTTGTTTTTGGAAAGTTTCCTTTCTAACTATGTATCTCTTTTTAGGAAATTTTGTTCTTTAATATTCAAGCACACTAGGAATAAAAATAACTTGGATGGCTAATTATGAAGAAAAATGAGCATGGGGATAACCCTCTTCCAACATTATAAAAACAATACATGAGCCTAATCAATATTAGTAGACAATACTATTATTAACCAATCAACAAATGATGTTAGAGAGAGAGAAAGAGAGAAACAATTATGCACAAATCACATGAAAAACCAATACGAGAATTAATTATGCATATTATTTTCATACAACGTAAAAACAAACCATGGAATTTAAACCAACATTAATTTAGTGACCATAATCATTCAAGGTAACTTAACATAATCACAATCTTATTAAAGGGCCTACAACAACAAATTGTTTGCAAAGAAATCCACAGATCAAGTTAATCCACAAGCTTGGTAGAAATTTGTCTTCGGCACTGTATGATCTTCAATATTAAACTTAAAAAATAATTCTATGTCTAACTCTCCATTTCTTACAAAAACAATCAAACTTTCAAAACGTGGTCAATGTCTTTATTTATAAAAAATAGGCATACTAAAAATAGCTCAAAAGTTCACTTAAAGTAAAAACAAGAATCAATAGAGTGGACTCATCCATGTGTAAATTCTTAGTAAACTTCCATTCATATTAATGGAGTTTCTCGATCATACTCAGACCACTTGGTGAAAATATCCTCGCAAGTATGGAGGTACACAAATTGATGTTGTTCCATTGGTGTGCTAAGATTATATTTCATCTCCATAACTCGTTTTTTAAATTTATTCATTTTGGTGCTCAAGTATTGCAAGACTGTTAATGCTCCTATCAGACCATCGGAAAAGTTTCACACTTGTCCCTTTTTCAAAGTTTTAATTTCAAGAACATTGGCTTCAAACCTTTGATCTCACTTCTCAATCTGTTTGACTATGTCACTAATGTCCATGAAGTCTTTGGGCATACCAAATTCAGGGGGTTGAATATATTTCATCCTCTAGTTTATCCTTTCCCAACTACTGAGACATTCCTCCCATCTGTTCTGCATATTTCATTGTGGTTCTGGTACTATCTATGTCCAATACTCTACGGCCTTTTGGAATCTATCTAAGTTGTCATATGTAAGCATCCTGATGCCATGCTCCTCTTCACCCTGACCCTTTTGGATTTCTATAATATATTCAATTAGTTCCAAAGCCTTATGTAATCTTTTAGACCACCTCATTATATCTTTGTGTGCAATTAGAACCAACAAGGTTTCCTCTTGATATCTTGAAATTTGAGCAATAAAGATGTCCCTGTCCAGTTTCAAATGATTGTAACAATATCGAAACTCTACTCTCATGAAGGTGATCACCTGTGAGGTACCTTGATAATACTTTTGTCACATTCTTAGTTGTTGTTACTGAGGGTGTTGTCATTTAACCAGGTGAAGAGGGGCATGGAGTGCTCGTCATGGTTTATTCAAACTCTTTGTCATCATTTTTTTTCTCTCATTCCCTTGGATTTTGGGTGTGTCACCTCTAGGTTTCCATCCAAAATTTGAAATCTCCTCACTCTCTTTTTTATCCTAGGTATTTTATTTTGGGATAGACCCGGGACTATTACTTTCATCTTTCTCTTCTATAGCTCCCTCTTGCTCTTTGTCCCGTGTCTTACCCTTTCCTACTGAGGTGGAATATCGTGTGATTTGTTCCTCTTCCTTCCACTCTTGACCACTTCCTCCTTCAACTTGAGGCTATCACCCTTGCCCTAAGGGGGTAGTAATTCTTTTAGTTGTATTCAGGTTTGTCCTCACATCCATGGGCTGAAATCCTTGAGATAGTTGGGTGTCTAATATTTCTGTATCGACTTCATCGATAATGGGAATTGTTGTAGCATCCAAATCCTCACTATCATCATCATAGAATATAACTATGTCAACAATTATCGATCCTAATAAACCTGGTATTGATGTCACTATCACATTCTCATTTACTGGTCCAAGTCCTGGTTTCTCCACCTGTACATGTACTTCATATGGATACTCATTTTTCCCTATAGGTGAAGTTTCTCTTGTGGGTGTTTTTTCTCCTTCTACCATATGTATTTCCATAGGAGTCACTATTGGTAGTCCCAATGCTTGAAGAGTGGGGATTTTCCCATGCTCTCGAAACATTCTCTCAACTTTTTCTAGGATCCTTTGTGCTTCATCTCTCCTTGCTTCTTTCTCTGTATTCTCATTTTGTGTCTCTGTACAACAACTCATGTTATTTGTTCCAACCATTCTAATTGTTCATTTCCTGACATGGTCTTGAATTGGGTAAGATCCGGTTTCTCTTTCCTTTGTAGGACCTCTTCCAAATTCAGGGTGTTTTCATTGAATATCTCATCCTCAAAGGTGTCATGTGCATACGACCAATGAGATACTACTTGACCAACATGTTGAGCCACTAGACCTTTTGGATCATGTTTCTTGTACCTTCCAGTGTAAAACCTATACACTGGTAACCAATCAATGTTTCCTTTTAGACCAGGTTTCTTGTACCTGCATGAGTAGTTTCTTTCACAAAGTAATAACCTAATAGAATCCATATGGGATGAATGCTCTTTTCTTATCCTTTACTAAAGAAGCATTGAAACCTTGCAAAATGGTATGGTAGAAAATTTCTCCCAATACTAGCTTGTCCGGTACATAGGTTGGCAATAGGTGTGGGGCCTTGGTGACTCCAAAAATCATGAGGTAGGTATGCTTTTCCTATAAATACCAATTCCCTACTATGGATATGACCTTTCTTGTTGCTTCAGAAAGTCTTGGGAAATTCTGTTTAAAAATTATGGAATAAACCCTAGCCAAGAATTCATCACAAATTGCAGTGTAAGATTTCCTATATCTATTCTCCCATAAGATGCTAAAATAGACATGTAAGGGTAATTATGATGCATTTCATCTTAATCCCATCCCTGGAAATACATTTCTAGCACAAATTGCATCTAATAGGTATGAATCCATAAAGAAGGAAAGGATTTCTCCTGCTTTTGGTTTCTATGCTTGCTCAACCATAATGATCAATTGTTTAGAAATTATGGTGCCCCAATTGAATACACTTCTTGATATGGATACTGTATAGGGAAAGGGCATACATGCTTCCAAAAATGTGGAGTACTCTTTTTCCCCATACAACTGACATATCAGGGCCATGCCGAATACAAATGATTCTCTCAGTTTAATAGTGTTGTACCACACAGAGGATTTGTTGACAACAACTGATTGGTGTTGTGTTGTTCATAGAAATTTACCACGAAGTTAGTATTAAGCCATACTTAAAGATCCTTGAGCTTGTAATACTTCCTAACCTCCATTGGTAGAAAAACACCAACACATTGATCATCCACATCGTTAATCACACATTTTTCAGTCTTGGTGTGATTAATTAACCATTCCAAGGTTTCTATGGAGGAAAAAACTGGGTTTTTGGAAGATTCCATGTACAAGGATGATAATTTGATATTTTGACAGACTTGGTCATCCAAGACTCTTACTTCTGGATTGCTATGCGGGGTGAATTCAGGAAAATTGTCATGGTGAATTTTATTGTAAAGTTCAAGCCAAGAGGGCATAGGTACCTTAGTTGTTGTGCTTGTATCTATATCTCTATAGAGTGGTGGTGGACTTGGTGGTTTCTTCTATGAAATTTTGATTACAAGCTCTACCTTGGGCATAAACTCCAATTTTCTAGCTACAGCAGGACTATCGGATTCTCCAACTAGGATCTTTTTCCTCTTTGACATCTTTGGTGATTGATGGGTCATTGGTATTCAAGGAGGATTTTTTCCTGCAAAATCAACTCAACTCAGTTCTCTATCTATCACATACCACTGAAAGAAATGGATTTATCATAAGAATGAAATACCTACGTGAGAAGGAGTTTTATAGCTTCAATACTTACCAATCTCGAAATTTACAAAAAATCCAACAATAGTTGGCTCAAGTGCAACACCTAGTTTCCAAATATTCTTCATAGCATGAAACCCTCAATTCTTCATGCAAATATTGGTAAAATGATTAAGACAAATCAAATTCAAAAAGTTTGTTTCCGATAGTCGCATCTGGATTTTCCATTGACAAGTACACCAAAATACTTGCATAACTTCATAAATTTAATTACGTAGTCAATCACCATGCTCTAGAGTTAATGTAATATGTGGATCGATGACGCAATTGGAATGTTAAGTTGGTATATTGACAATTTTAGATGGAAATAGGTTGGCATGCAACCATTTCTAAGATTGGGGATCGATGATATGCTCCTTGATTGAGCTTCGAATGACCTACGTCAATGTTTAGTCACCAATCCTGTTTTGAATGGGTTATATAGTTGTTTGATCTCTCATGATGAATTTTTCGAGGTGTTGATGTGGAACACTCATCATCCCACTTAAAGTTTGGGGATCCCCTCAACTGACGTGGCTAATTTGGATAGGTCGAAATCATGGAATGAAAAGAGGAAAGAAAAATGGATGGCCCATAATGTAGGTAATTTTGGCATAATCAGTCATCAGTAGAGGTGTGAGTGCATAGAAGAAACTGGTCTTGGGTTCCAGTTACTCAATGCTAATGAGATGTCGGTCATCAGTGAGTAGGGAATTTATGTGCTAAAAGTGTATTTTCTTGGTCTTTCTTCTATGATGTTGGTGAGATATTGATGACTGGAGATTGAAAACCCATGGGTGCTAACGTAACAAAACTTATCTCGTGGTGACAACAAATGTAACATCAACGTCGACAAGTTCCAACTTCAACTGCTTCTTCTTGACCTTTTTCATCAACACATATAGTACCTTAATGAACGATGCGAATTGTTCATGGTGACATGAGGCTATACATGGCATGAACAACGTGAATCGGTTGGCATGGCTTGAAAACATGGCTTGATGACTTGGCCTACCTGGGTGACATGGTAAGGTGTCGTGTTTCGTAGTTGATGACATGTCAGTGTTGACGTGCCTCCACCTCGTGCTAGAATAAGGTGAAGCTTAACATAAGGAATCAATGACATAGATGGTATCTTTTTTTTGATCATAAACAGACGATCAGGATTTCGAGGGAAAATTCACTTCTTGGAATCAAGAATTGGATTGTCCCTAGGTGACATTTCTTTGTTCTAAATTGGGTGTTGATGGACGATACTCATTGTCATTGGCGAACTCCTTACTTGATTGTCTTGTTGGTGTAACTTGTATGTTGGAACAACTAACGCCCGATGTTCATTGACATTGAGACTCTTAATGGGTGACTGTTGAGCATCAAGCAAAGTCAAGTCTTGACATTAATTTCTATAATTTTGAAAATATTAAGTGTTGAAAACCCCCTTTTTTAGTATCCAGACCACCTAGAATTCTCTCCCTTCTAGTGATAATTCATATTCAGCTTGAGATCTGGATCAAACCAACAAAGATGAAAAAACAACACTTGAAACTAGTCACGATCATGTGAAAATCAAAGAGTAAGGGTGAAACAAAAAATATAGCGGTACTCCAAATTTTCATAAAATTTGAGGGTGTGTTGAGTGCTCAACAAATGGCGATTCATTGGTCGAAGAAAACATTTATTTTCCTTCTTTTACTAATATTGATTAGAAACTTTGAGATTTGGATTTGAACTTGATATAATGACTCACAAATGATTCAGAAATATGTATGCATATAGCCCGGGGAACATTCATGTTAGACACTTATGGGGATTCATATGATTTCATGCCTTTCTCCACTGAAACTAATAACTCATATCCACCTGATGAGAGGCGAGTTTGTACTTATTGGCGTTAGAAAGACACAGTATTTTTTAATTTTTTTTTTAAATAGGATCCACTCCATGGTGTTCTTTCATTGCCAACGAGTGTCCATAGCCCCAACAAAGTCACCCCAATATCACATACCTTGTTTTTCTAATAGTGGGTGTCCATAGCCCCAACAGAGGTATCTGCATACCTTCCTTAATTGCACATTTTGGATTATTATGAAAACCTCTTTTGTCCTTTTACTTATATATGACCTTATTGCATAGGTGCTAAGAATAAATTGGGGAGGAGGATACATGTTTCTTGGTGGGGGAACTAACATTTATGATTTTCCTTCCTTTCTTTGCTAACAAGTGTGAGAACCTACTCTACTATGTCCAGGGTATCAATTATACTTTCCTCTTGTCCATTTCCTTTAGTATTCCCTGGTCATGAGGTGGGAAACTTGTTTTTTCCCTAAACGATATGTATAGAGAAATGTGAATAATTTGTGCATTGGAATCTCAGGTCTAGTAAGCACTCCTCATTTTGTCTATGATATTGAAATATTGAAGAGTAGAGAATCGGTTTCCCAAATAACATGACATGCTTAGCATAGAACAATCTTGTTCCCATACCCAAAAATTGAAAATAAACTAAAGTAAGAAAACCCATTCATAAAAAAATAAAATATAAGTTAAGTCAAATGAGAAAACAAAAACCTCAGACCCATCTGGCTAATAAAAAAAAATAACAACAAAAAATAAAAGGAAATAAATTGAAGCTATGGTACAAGAGACTACGTAAAAGGAAACTACAAAAATAAAAATTTTAGGGCTTGGCCATTAACAGGGAGAGCTCCAAGCTCACCCATAGTATTTTGCAATTGATACAAGCCTATCCGATCTTCTCAACAATTTGGAAAGGTCCTAGCCTTAGGTTTTGTAATATTGAATGCTTCCCTTTTGGCTCATTGATTTTATTCCACTTCAGGACTAAATCCCCCATTTCAAAAAAATTGTGAGATGTAAAGTTCCTCCTAGCCTGTTCTCTTTCTTCCTCAACCATTTAAAAGTGTATATATTCTTTTTTTCATGCTCGACAAGGGTTTTCCTCTTGAGAACTAAGAAAGTTTCAAGGATGGGAGATATAAATTAGTTGGCAAGATAGCTTCTTGTTCGTACACTAGAGAATAAGGTGAGATCCATGAGGCTTCCTTGAGAGTCACCCTATTATCCCATAGAGCATTGTGAAGTGCATTATGCTAATTCTTATGATTTCCTACTATTGTTTTCTTGAGAATTCTTACCAGATTCTTATTGGTTGACTCTACAATACCATTTCCCCGTGGGTAATAATTTGCAGAGTATATCAAAAAAATTCCTTTGTCTAGAGAAAATTGAGTCAAAAGAGTGGAAGAAAAGTATGAAGCATTATCAAAAACTAGAATGGAAGGTACCCCAAAACTTTCTATTATGTGTTGTTCTAAGAACTGTATTACTACCTTTTCATTGACATGAGTCAGGGAAATAACTTCTGACCACTTCGTGAAGTAATCGATTGAAGTTTGTATATATTTGTGTTATTTGGATGAGTTTGGGTTTATCTCCCCTATAACATATATCCCCCATTGTTCAAAGGGTCTAGTGATGGTTACTGTTTGTAGTGATATGGAGGCTCTTTTCTCTTTTCCAGCACTCAGCTATAAAATCTTGCATTTTCGTGCATACAAGTGTGCATCCCTAAACAAGGTTGGAAATAATATCATGCCCTTAATATTTTCTGAGTGGTAGTCTCTCCTGTGAAATGTCCACCTATGAGACTTCCATGAGGTTCCTTCAACACTTTTTCAACATATTCCTTTTCAAGGAATCTAAGTAACACTCCATCATAATTCATGCAGAATAATATTGAATTGATGAGACAATACTGGGTAGACTTCAGCCTAAGTTATCTCCTCTCTCTAAGTTTCATGTGTTCAATACAAGTTCCATGATGGAGGAAATAAGATATATCATCATACCAAGAGTCATGTCTAGGTGGGATGTAAAGTAATTCATTTCACCATAAAGGTACCTCATTGTCCCAACCATAATTTTGTGATTCTAGTAGGTATTGAGATTCTTTCTCTATCTTACACAAACCTTGACCCCTGACTATTTTATCTGGTTTGATGTCTAGATCAAATTCTTGGATGACAACCATCCAATTACCTCTCCTTTCTCCCATTTATTGTTGTGTGAAAAGTGAGCCTACTGTTGGGTGAGGCACTATAATCTTTGTATGATTCTTGAGGATATAGGATATGAAGTGTTTTACTGCCTTGTAGACAACATATGCTTATTTATCAATATCCAGGTAGTTAATTTTATCTCCTTGGAGATTGGTTCTCATAAACAAGATAGAGGCCTTATTTTTTTCATCATCCTTCTGAGAAAGGACCGCGACTAAAGACTGATCTGAGGAAAAAGTATAGAGAAAACAATATTTTCTAAAATCGAGGTTGCGTAGTACATGAGCTTGAGAAATAGAATCTTTAATTTTTTTGAAGGACTCTATTGCTTCTTCACTCCATTTAAACTTTGCATATTTGTAGATCATTCTTTGTCATGGCTTAATAGTTTCAACAAAGTCTGGTGTGAATTTCCTCACAAAATTTATATTCCTTAAAAAGGATTGCATGGCCTTTTTATTGTGAGGAAGCAAAAGTTGTGAGATTTCCTTCACTCGTTCAGGGTCAATATTGATGTCATGTTTATAAATAATATGAATTAGGAGTTTTCCCTCTTCTACCCCAAATATGGTTTTTTTTGGATTCATAGATATAAGATACTTCCTGCACCTTTCAAAAATTTGGGTAAGGTGAGCAATGTGGTCTTCTCTATTCTTAGAATAAACCAAGAAATAATCTAAGTAGACCACCACAAACTTATTTATTAACCCCCTAAAGGCCATGTCCATGTCCCTTTGGAAGATTGCTCCTGCATTAATTCATCCAAATGACATGTGTTTGTAGGAAAATGCAGCCCATTTAGTCTGGAAAGTTCTCTTCAGTCTATCTTCTTATGATAACAAAACTTGGTTATACCCTGAGAACCCATACAGAAGTGAGAAAATTTCAGATCTAGAGATAGTTTGCAAGAGTTATTCCATGAGGGGATGGGGTAATTATCTTTTGCTGAAGGCTTGTTCAAGTTCCTAAAATCTATGCATAAATGAATTTCTCCTGAATTCTTTTTAATGGGCACTAATTTTTCTACCCATGAAAAATTTCTCACTTGAAATATTATCTTGGCATCCAGATTTTTTTTTAGCTCCTTCTACATTAGGTGCTCTAGAGACAGATGAAATTTCCTTAGATTTTCTTGGAAAGGATTGATCTCAGGTCTAAGTGGGATGGTTTGTTGGATGATCCTAGTATTATACATTTTCAAATCTTGGTAGGACTAGGAAAAAACATCGTGATATTATTTAAAGTACTTTATGCAAGCCTTCTTTTCCTCAGGAGACAATGATTTATGGAGGTTAATGTTCCTGGGATTATCGACAATTCCTAGGTTTATGAATTCATGGGTAGGGAAATAACTTTCGATTTTGACATTATTGGGATGTTTAAAATTTTCTCGTAAATTGAAAAGGTTTTCAAGGTTGACTACCCCCCGAGGCATGGTATGAATTATAGGGTGAGTAGAGTTATTTCCTTTGTTGTGTTGTGTCCTATATCTTCATTCTCAACCAATATCTTTTGAAAATATTCATCATCAATGGCCAAGTCTCTGAAATTTTCTTCATTGGTAAAGAAAGATACAATTTATTTTTCCCCTTCAAATACCCTCCAGTTGGTGATGTTTTTGGGGATGGAAGGTTAGTATAAAAATTCTATGGAAAACCTAGAATCCTCATAATCTTCAAGGGGAGATAATATTGAAGCTACTGTAGCTAAAGAATCAACAAGTATATTCTTTGCTCGAGGGATTGATGTGATTTTAAATTCGAGTTTTCCCTTGGTTGGAAGATGTCAATAGAGCCTTTAGTTTACTTAGGATTGGCAGACGGTGCAAGTTGTCATACACGAAACTTGGATTTCGCCTCTTGGGTTGTTTATTCACCCGAGGGTCAACTAGTGTCTTTAGGTAGCATTTTTCTAGGGCCATAAATGAATAATATTGTTGAATATAGCATCATTATATAGCTTTTACGCGATGCCATTTCACATGGTGTTCAGTATTTAGAAGTTCTCTTGGATTACCATTTATTAGCATGTCATTTAAATGACATTTACCGTGTACGAGACCCTACTCTAGTCAGACGATTCCTACGGGTACAAATTTTGGAACAACAATTTGATTTTATTACTTATAATCACATAGTTAGAAGTTCTAATTATGTATCTGATGCATATGCTAATTATGTTTTATATTGGAATTTGTCATATAAATGAAGTAAAGAAAACAAATTCACCATTGTACACATTATAACATATAAGTAAAGCCGAAGACCAATGTTTTTTATATTTCATCTCTCCAAAGATATGGTGTCATAGTATAAAATTTGGGCTTAAACCGTCAAAATACATATATGGCCAGTAGATACAATGACCATGGACTCTACACCTATGGTGTCAGATGCATATCATGATAGCATACAAAGGCATTTGCAAGAAACTGGAAGAGTTTCACCCACGCATGGGGCACACCCACCACCTATTGTTGCATAGTCTCCGACAGATCCTCTACCTGAACCATAGGAATCTTGTGCGTCAAATAAGACAAGTTCCCATGCACCTTTTGAAGCACTCTCTCTGCATCTCCTCCCGTTGGATCATCTCCCTGGTTCCTCTGACGATGTCATGGGAATCCATATGGTCATCGTGGACCCACATTTGCACAACAAAGTAATTGTCCATAATTGATACCATCTAAAAATATGTGCATTTTTTTTTCTCTTTGAAAAACACAAAAAAATGAAATATATAAAAAACTTTTTCATACATGTATCACTGTAGGCGAAGTCTGGTGGAAATGTCATATCTGGATCTTATTTATAGTCGATCCCAACATAAGGGTAGTCATCTATGGATATCACCTATTGACACCACCAGATGAAGAACTCATTGTTGTAGGGGTTGGTACCAACCACCTCCCAATAGTCTCATCACCTCAGTCCATCGTGACATGGATAGATTGCGAGGTTCACGTGGAATGATGTCCACTCTAGGGCTCAAACCTAGAACCCAAATTTTATTTTCCTCCTCTGCTTGAAATCTATCATCTGGCTCTTCATGTTAGCCAGTAGTGAGGTACACCGGTTGTAAAACATGGGTCGCAAGCAATCGACTGTGTAGAACATGAGTGACCTTGATTCCTGGTGACACAAGGTCGATCCCATGATCTATGTAAGTGCAAGGATGATGATATTCAATCTTGGGTTCTCGATCCCCCTGATGGGGATTTGACTCCCTACTTTCTCTATGCCTGCAACACATTCGGTGGTGATGTAGTCTTATATGTTCATGCCACCCCCAAATCCCCAGGCTTTGAGATTCACCACCTCACCCCGACGAGATAGTCCCATGATGAAATAGATGTCCTCTACTTCAATCCTCAATGGTTTCCCATCATGATTGAAGGCCTCTGTATCCAGATCCAGAAGTTTACTAGCATTTGAAGCAACCTCACTTGATCCCTCATTCCTTAGAGAGCCCAAAACTTGTAAAGCCCACATCTTTTTAGGGAAAGTTGGCCCCCCGCATCTCTTTCCACTATTGAATCAAGTTCCTAATGCTCTCTCTCTCTCTCTCTCTCTCTCTCTCTCTCTCTCTCTCCATTCAAGTACAATCCTACAAAAGAAAATCCCTTTTTTGAGTCAATCTCTTTAAAAAACTTATTTGTGGATTTGTACATGGGTTGTAATGTTAAAAGTCATGTGTAGGGCCACATATACACAGGAAAGCTTTGTTTTTCCCATGTACATGTCTCCACATATGCAACACGATAAAATACAGCTCACATACACCCTATTTCATAATTTGCGCTCTTCAATACTAACAAATTAGGGCCTAATTTAAAATTGTAAAATAATAGAAATGAAGATGAGGGAAAGAGTACTTACTTGGTCCAGATGGTTGTCAATTCTGTCGCTCGTATCTCCCACAATCAACACTTGAAGATCATGGGAAAATTGGTCCAAAATGCACTATTTGGGTAAAAAAGTAAATGGTATGGTAAAATTGGTTATTTTTACTATTAATAGATGTTTTTTACCCACTTTACATAGCTTTTGCTAATATTTTGAGCTAGTGGACTAATAGTGCAGTGGAAGGAGTTGCTTTTGGTGATTTTGTCCAGGGTTTTTTGCGGTTTCTAGCATATTTTTGCTCGTTCGTGACTTTGGCAGGTATTTTCTTTGACCAAGATATAACATAGGTCATAACTCCATATTGCATTTTTTTATTATCCTATGACTATGATTTGTACACATTAGGAACGAGCCCATTTATTAGTGACACATAGCCTCCTTACTGTTATTAGAAGTGTCGTTATCGAATGGTATATGCTTACCAAACATGGGTACCCTAGTTAGAACCTATGTTCCATCTGGTGCCCATGTAGAGATTATTCCATAAATACCGGGAGTCCCTTATAGTTCCAATATGACTTTGTGCTCGAGCCTCATATTATAACTCATAATCATGCTGACCTATACCTATGGGACTCCCACCGAGTCTTGTTTAATCTCTTTTCTGACTCTCTAAAAAAGCGAAAAGATTGCCGAGTGAACTTGTATTCACACTTGTTAATTGGCTTTGAAAGGACGTCTATTTGGTGTAAGTTTAACCCTTTTTCGTACCAATTAGACTAATTTCAAAAAATGAATACTCTAGTCAATAGTGGCTATAATAGTTCTCCTGGGTATTGCTTTATACTTTTTTGGGCCTAGGGGACTAAATTTACGAAAAAGGAAATTATTTGGAGTTAAGTTGTAATTGAGTATCATTCTCTTTATTGCAGTATTGAGCCTATTGTCAGTTCCCTCTTTCTCATTATAATCCTATTACCTCAACAATTTGCATCACCAACCAAGAAGAGCCTTGTTTATATCCTTTGCATCTTGACACCTTGTACTCTAAGAGGAAACATTCTGCCGAGTGTCCATGTCCTACATGCACCTCCTTGCATTGAGCATGGGTATGTTCCACTGTTGAAAATAATTTCTTACTCATGACACTCGTTTCCTCCTCTATATCATAGAATTCATTTGTCTATGAAAAAACAAAAAAAGACGAGCGAGAAAGGAATATTATCTTATGTTGGCAGTAGTCATGTCACCTTTGAACATAGCACAAAATTTCAAGTCCACTTGTCATCCAAATTTTGGGTTTAGTGTGACCTTAGGAATTTGAACTCGTTACTTAGAGTTTGCTCCTCCGACTCATTACTCTTCTAGTCCCTATGGAGAGTTTGATTGATGCCTCCTACATCATAAAGTTTCATCATTGAGTCTATGCTGCTAGAGTCCTCCATATGTCTCATGATATTGTTTAAAGGAATTATATAAGCCTCTGTCGACCATTTCTCATAACTCTTGACTTTGCATGTCGGCCATACCCTCAGTGTGTCTCAGATTTACATGAAGTTGTAGTCCTACAATGCACCCTGGTCCTACTTTCATTATGGGTAGGTAACCTTGAACCCGACAGTTCACATCTCCTCATTGGTCACTGACGGGGGGGTTTCCCTTGTGTTCGACGACAAGAAATATATTCACACATTGGGATTCATGCAATGTCTTGGATGCCATTAGCCTTATTGGTGGTTTCCTCACATTTGTTGGAAATTTTCCTTATTGGCTTCTATTCAGAGGGTATTTTTCATGCACTACTTGCATCTGCTGCATGTGAAAGACGCACAGGGTCTTTGGTTCATGATGCAAGAGCATCCACACGTCATCAAGCGAGCCCGCGCGCACGGAGAAAGAACCTACAGCTGGACAGTGCCAGCACGCACATTTTGAAATGATTTGGAGATTGTTGCGCCGTCGTTTGGATGAGGCATTCAAAGCCAAGTGCAGTTGTATTGTATTAGTAGATAGGAAGGCATTTATTGGAATTAATGTTGTTAGATAGGAATTAACTGTAGATTAGACAGTTTTAGCTTTGGAGAGGGAAAACAGAGTATAGACACCCTCCCGTGTATCATTGTATTATTATTCAGATTCTCATTCATTCATACAGGAGCAAGAGAGAGCAGAGCCAAGAGAGAGCTTGTGAAGAACTCCATGTACAGTCATTGAATTAATAGGAAGAGCTTGATTCAATCATCATGGATGTGTTTGATACTTTTGTATTGTTGATGTTATGCTTCTGTTTGCTTGCTTCCTTTTATGCGTATCTTTTATATGCTGCATATGTGATTGCATATCAGGTTAGGAACCTGAGAGAATGAGTTTCAATTATTTCTCCGCTTAGGCCAGGAGATTCCTGCATCGAGTGCAGTCGAATACCTCCGCATAGAGTGCGTCGAGGAGGCTAAGTGGTGAAACCTTTGTTCTCATTTCGCCCAGAGTTGGGTCTGAGTATTCGAGCCGTGCAGGTGAGTGCAGGTCGAGGTTGAGTCTCAGTTGAAGCCTGAGAAGGAGAGGACTGAGACCGTTGAAAGCGTGAAGCGCA
>JZKD02S1676381.1:160757-187515 GCA_000966675.3 Picea glauca | reverse complement strand
CTCATCATCAGTGTCACCCTCTAAACATTAAAATAAGATAGAAAAAGCTTAACATGCCTAATAAGTGATTTTACTTGAGTGAAGGGTACATTTTTACTAGATTTATGACAAAAGATTTCAATAATCAATGCCACCAACATTGAGGTACATAGAGGGCTTGGTTCTCTTGACTAAATGCCAATTCCATACCCTCATACATGATAGAATCTAGTGGAAATGTTGCAATATTATCGATCTTGAAATATTGAAAACCATTAAGTCTGTTGAATTTTGAATGGGACCTAAAATTCTACTTTATTCATATGAAGTCCAATGAGGTTGGAACCACTCTCAAACATCCTGAAACAATTAATGGTAATGTTAAAAATTGAAGTAAAAGGATGAAAATGAAAGATAAAGGAGAATGTCTTTCATTTTCATCCTTTTACTTTAAGAATTTAATATTGCCATTAATTATTATATTACTAGCCTCCTTAACTAAGTTTTCGACTCTTGCTCACCTCTTGCTCCTTTGCTCCCCAAACCCCACACTTTGTTTGCAAAATGACACTTTAAAACTCAAAATTGGCTTTTAATCCATCACTGTCTGCGACATTTTCCATCATATCGCGATATTATCGCGCTATCTACGATATTATCGCGATATTTTCAAAGTGCCCAAAATAGCACGATATTTTCCCCGATAATATTGCCGAGGCTCGTTTTGCCGATAATATTTCCAATATCGTGATATTATCGCGATGTTGGTAACATAGATTATGCTATTATATGTGATAAAAATATATATTATCACCATATTCTTGTGTATCTTGGTTGTTCAGGACAAGTTGTAGGTATAAAGCTTTGAGTCGAGTGCTTAACGGTGGTCTTCATCGAATGCCCAAACAAGGTAAGATATTTATCTTGTCTTGTTAGCATTCTAGTTTGTATAGCATACTTGGGATTAGAGTTGATTTCTGTAGTCATTCTGTTTGTTGTGGTTTACCCCTTGCCATAAAGTGATTTTCCGCGTAACAATTCTATGTAAACATGAACAAATAGAGAGTAAGCTAAGAAGAGAAGAAGTATACATAAGATGTAGATTTTAATTAGGGTTTAGGGTATGGTTTAGTGGTTAAGGGGTTTAAGGTTTATGGGTATATGGTGTAAGGGGTATGCTTCTTCAATTCATGGACATGGTATGAGGAGGAACTATAAATGTATTAAGGCATACAATATGCTTTCAGGACTCCCAAACCATGCATAGGGTCTAGAACCACCACATAGACCCTATAAATGAAATCTTTGGCCTATGTGTACTCATGATAATGGCACCATTACAAGGTTGTAATTAGTGCAAATTATTCTTTAATTTGAACCCCGGTCATAGTGACCTATGAATGGGGCCAACATTGAATTTTTTTCCATTTGTGCTTGTATGCACTGGAATTTGACATGGTTACAATAAATGCATGTGTTGATGGTATGGGAGGGTTTTGAGACTCAAATACGTTTCACACAAAGAATTCAACAATCAAACAAAAAAATTAATGAGAAAAGCAATGTTTCATGTGTGAACAAACCATTACATATTTTAAATCAGTCAAACAAAGAGACCTAATATTTTTCTTCACTAAAATGCACATGCAATTTTTGTTTTATTAAAAAATTGTATGCAAAAGGAATGAACAAGAATTCTTTTGCTATAAAATAAAAATAATTTTTTCCCACTAGTGTACTTCATTCTTGATATCCTGAATGTTTTTTTCCTCATTACTAAGCCCAAAATGAAACCACTTTTTTGGATATTACACTTCTACAAGCTCATGGATTTCAAATTATCTAAATAAATTGGCAATAAACTATGAAATTATTGGTGGGTAGTAAGCTTTGTGAGGTCGGTGGTATACAACCCATTTATTATTCTTTTCAATTAATGTTTATTGTCGAATTTTGGTTTATATTCATTTACATTTTTTTTTTAAATATGTCATTGCAGTTGTTAGAAATGGTTTCCAAAATCCCAAACCTATAAATTCATAATGTAAACCCCCAAGGAGATGCCCAACCATCAATGGAATATAATGCAAAAGGTCAACTAATAGAGTGATAGCCAACCTCGTAATGTTGAGATATATATACGCACTTGGACACTTACTTCCCCAAATTTTAGATGAAATCATTGGTATAATTACTTAAGAAAATGATGAATTATCAATATTGCCTCTTATAGAGAGAATATTTATCCTAAATATATAGATGGTTTGGATAATATTGCAAGAAAGGAACTAAAGACTAGAAAACTAGAGAACATATTTTCCCTTTTCATAGGCCCTCATGTAGGTCAAATGTCAAACACTAGAAGAACTCATATATCTATCAAATGGTGCACTTATAAACCATTTATTGATAATTTGATGGATAGGTAATACATGGTTTTTAATGTGTGACCTCATAACAATAGGGAAATCCCACCATGCTTCTTGAGGAAAATGTATGCAGAGTGTGTTTTGGGGAAACTTGTTAACAATTTTCATCACTTATAATTCCATGATTCTTGTTTGGATATTCCACACAACTGACCCAATGTGAGGCAACAAGATGATAAAAAATACCTAATCCCTTGACCTTGTTGGAACTCCCACTTCGAGAGGAGTTTCTTCCACAAACACAAGAATAATTTCTCTAATTGACACAATTGATGGTATGTCATGACACATTTGTCGAGGTATTGATTATATCATGTCACCATATACTAGTGGGTTAGGACCATCAACTCCCAGTTGGGAATAACATGACCATTTCGTAGTGAGGGCATACTATCATATACCAATGGTTGTAGTTGTTATTCACATCCATGAATGTTTTATGGCTATAATTTCCATGGTCTTTTAGGATATATTTCCCATGGTTTATTTGTAAGTGAGATATGTATAATGATATGTTTTAATTTTATTGAATTTACAATTAGTTAAGTAATTTATTTCACATTGTTCTCCCCTTATTGTGTGTGTGTGATATGAAAATGAAAATTTTTTGTATACAAAATTGCAAGTGAAATATGTATGTGTCTTGGGAAATTGGATCAAGTTGCAAGCACATGAAAATATTGAGTTTTTATACTTAAAATGAAAAACATAAACAATCATAAACAACCATAAAAATAAGCACATAACACAAAAAAATGATAAAGGAGTTCACCTATCTCTTGGGCTACATATCCTGGTCCAGCTTCCAATGGATCATTTTCATTATATGCTCAAAGTGTTAAAATCAATTGCTTACAATGCTCAGAATGAAAATTATATGGCTCCAATGGCTCCATAATGTCCAAAAAACCCCTAGCTGGGCTCTTTCTGCACCTGGTTTGGCCAAAAATTGAAGAAAATACACTTCCTGGAAGTTTTCCCCAATAACCTGTCTCTGCTCGGAAAAATGCACCCATTGTGCAAAAACTCGGCCTCTGCATAACCAAACCTAGCTCATGCATGTGTTCCGAATTGTGGGTGGATTTGTAGAGCCGTTAGAACAACTATCACCTTTCCCGACGAAGATCTTGGTCACATGACCCCATGTGGCCAAAGTATGGTGCTAATTTTTCACCCGTCGGTCGATCCACTCTAGTTGCCACATTATTGGACATATGGAAAGGTCCTATGGTTGGGTTCCATGGGATGGGGCTTAGCCCCAACCCTTTTTCCTCCCAACCAACCGTTAATCTAAGCTTAAATATAAAGTGGCAACCATATGGTTAAGAACTAATGGTAGGGGGGTTTGATGGACCAGCCTGCACAAAGTCTTGCCCATGCCCAGAGATCATGGATTTTATTCTGGTGGAGTCCATACCAAAATCTTATATAACAAGGGGGTGCCACGTGGTGGCCCCTGGCTGGGCCACGTGACACCCTTTCATTCATCCATGAACATGCCACTTGTCGACCAAGGATTGGTCCACATCAACCAATAAACAATCATCTTGCCACATGACCCTTTTCTTAGTTAGCCTTCCATGTCAGTTGTGTGGTCATAAATACTGTACAGTTTGATGCCACATCAGTCTGTACGAACTGTAAAGTCAACAAATTTTGCATGTTTGGGAAAATAGACCGAACATGATATCTTCCTCATACAAACTCCATTTGATCTCATTCAGGTTGTGTTGGGATTGTGAGGATGATATCTATGTATTGAATCCATTTTAGAGCAATTTCAAACACTTTGATTTTTGAGCATTTTTTTGATCCCCTAGATCACTCCTCCCCATTGGGAAGCTTTTGGACCTCCAAAAGACTACTTTCATTCAATATGTATATGAGGGTACAGTTATCTCACCTTTCCAACCTCAATCCATTTAGCTTTGCTTAGATTTGTTCCTTTGGGACCAACACAAAGGTACTCCACATTCCCTCATTTTGAAGTTCTTATCTTTCTGTCAAGGATTGTATCCTCATGCAATTCTGAAAGATATTCTGGCGAGAAGTCATATATTGAAGAAATATTAACATGATCTCCTTGATCATCAATCAAAGGAGGCTCATACAATGTCAAATTCTCAACATTAACAACTACATACATTTGCATATAAGGAGGAAAATCCAAACGGAACACATTGTTACCAATCTTTTCAAGAATATTGAAAGGTCCATATCTAATTGGTTTCATATTTTTACCTTCTCCTTTAAACCTCTCCTTGCTAATTTAAAGAAAAAGTTCATCTCCAACTTGGAAACTGTGATCAACACGATGCTTTTCATGTCTTGTCTTGTAATTGTCTTGGTAGTTTTCCACCCGTTCTTGTACCATTTGATTGACCAATTGAATTTTTTCATTGAACTTCTTTTCTCTATCAACCTCATAATGAACATCAATAGAAATATCCTTCCCAAAGATCAAATCTAAAGGATACTTTGGCAAGTAACCCAAATATGTCTCAAATGGAGATGTTTGGGTCAATGAATGGTTAGCTCGGTTATAAGCATGATGAATGTAGTGTAGGTGTTCATCCCAAATATTAGGATGTTTGTTGAAATACCACAAAGAATATGTACCATTATTATATTCACCACTTTTGTTTGAACATTAGTTTGTGGATGAAATGATGTGCTCTTTTTCAACTTGGTGTCCATGAGTGCCCATAAGCTTGACCAAAAGTTCCCAATAAATCGAGAATATCAATAAAAAATAATGGATCTGGGCAACCCAAAATGTACCCATACATGTTGAAAGAAAATTTGTTCCATTTGTTTAGTTGTAACCTACTTCTTACAAGGAATCAAAATACACATTTTACTGAAACAATCAACCACAACATAAATATAATCATAATTCTTTTTATAAATAGGTAATCCTCCTACTAATTCCATGGAAATGCTTTCCCAAGGACGAGACAGAACCAAAAGTGGAGTATATAATCCTAACTTTATGTTGCTAGGCTTACTTGTAGCACATAAAGAACATCCTCTTACGTATCATGAAACACTTTCATTCATTTTATTCCAATAGAAATACCTTTGCAAATTAGTCATTGTCTTGCCTACACCAAAATGGCCAACAATAAGAGAAGAATGTGCTTCCCTTATGATGTTGACTCTTTCACCCTCTGAAACACATATCTTTCCAAGTGATACAAAATCTTATCATGCACATGGTAATCCAATTCCTCAACTTGGTTAGAATGACACAAAGTTGCACAAACCTCTTTAAAATCAACATCTAAATCATACAGTTCAACATAGCTCTCATGCATAATAGAGTTATGCTTAAGAATAACTGAAGCACTAACAATAGGCCTAGAAATACTATCAACAACTTTGTTATAAATTCCTTTCTTATACATGATAACCAAGTTGAATTTTTGTAGGAAACCCATCCATCTGAAGTTCCTTTCTTGTTGTAGTTTTGTTTGTGATTGAAAGTATTGCAATGGTTGATGATCTGTGTGAATAATAGTTTCTTTTCCCAACAAATAATGTTTCTGTTCTTTCAAACTTTGCACCAATGCATACAACTCCTTGTCATATGGAGGATAATTAATCACAACACCATTAAAAGTTTAAGAATGATAACAAATGGGCTTACCATGTTGCAACAAGACTGCTCCCATGGCATAGTTACCTGCATATGTTTGTATCTCAAATGGATGTCTTAAATCAGGAAGTGGAAGAACTGGAGATGAACTAATTTTCTCCTTCAATGCATCAAAAGATTTTTGTTGCTTTCCTCCCCATTGGAAAACCTGCTTAATGCTTGTCACATCATGTAATGGAGCTACAATGGAGTAAAAGTTAGAAATAAACATTATCCAATATTGGGATTCTCCAAAAAAGATTCTAACCTCTGTTACACTATTGGTCTTGGGCAAATATAAAATGAATTTGACCTTGGAAGGATCTATTTCCAGTTCTCCTCCTCCAACAATATGTCCCAAGTAAACAAGTTAGGTATTTCCAAACTCACATTTAGACATCTTTAAAAACAAATTTTCTTTATTCAAGACATCTAAGACTTGCTTCACATGCCTAACATGTTATTCATGATATTTTCTAAATATCAATATGTCATCAAAGTAGACAATTACACAAATCATCAAGAAAATTACTTAAAACATCATGCATAACTCTCATGAATGTTGCAGGAGCATTACAAAGTCCAAATAGAATAACCATCCATTCATACAAACCTTTCTTTGTTTTGAAAGCTATCTTCCATGCGTCTCCTTCAACAATCCTAATATGATGAAATCCACTTCTCAAATCCAACTTAGTAAAATACTTAGCATCTTTCAATTGATCAATAAAATCATCAATTCTAGGAAGAGGATAATGATTCTTTACTGTAATCTTATTCAAGGCTTTGAAATCTACACACATGCGCCATGTACCATATTTCTTTGGTACCAAAAAAAATGGTGACTCACATGGTGATGTGCTTGGCATGATAACCCATTTTTTATTTCAACTTTCTCCATGATTCACATCTTGTACATGCCAATGTTTGAAAGAGGACAATCTTGCTACAATTGGATCTCATGTTGGATACATCTTTTAGGAGGAAATCCTTTTGGTTCCTGAAACATCTCACCATATTCATTAACAACCTCATTGTTGTGCCTCTTTTTTCACCTAAATGAGCAAAACAGAGGTGCTTACAAGCTTAGTTGGGTTAGCTAAGAAAGACAGTAGTAAAGGAAAGGGTTAGAAAAAGAAACATAAAAGACTAAGCTAAGAATTAAACTAAGAAATGAAAGAAAACTAAACTATTGAGCATAAGGACATAAGAATAAAAAAACAATAAGACTCATGTCACCAATGGCAAGGATTATATTAGTGAAAAGAAAACACCAAGAAGAAAGAGGACTTTGGGTCCCTTCCTCCTCCAAGGGAGGGCTCTTGGACCCCCACAACTAAGCTCTTCTTACAACTTTGAAAGAAATGGTGAAAGAATCCCAAGATAATCCACTCAAGAGGTGAGATGGATTGCCCAAATGTAATGATGCTAGTATGCTCCTGATGAGAAAAGAGGATTCCCCAAGAGAATAGCAAGAGCATAACCTTGCAAATGAATTCCTTGAAAATGTAGTGCACCCATGGCATTGTTTTATAGCACCACTTTGAGGTATTGTGCAACCAGCTTTTAGTGTGAAAAATGGGCTGTTTAGGGCATTTTTAGGTCTTTGACCAGCCACCCAGTTGGATCCAACTGAGATTTGAATGTCAAATCAACTTGGAAGCTGAACCAAAAGTGGGTGGAAGGTCGACCAATCTCATAAATGCGTCGTTCTCAGGTGTGCACAGATTTTAGCGACCACAGTCGCGCATCATGTGCATGTGCACTTTTCGTGCGTTTCTGGTTTGCGCATGTGCACGCATGCCCTATGTAGTCATAGCGCACCTTAATTTTATCACTGTTTGTATAGTTTTAGACCTTTTGGAAACGCTTTTGTGGTAATTTTGGTCCATGGGTGACCTCATAACTATTTGAAGATGCTAGATTACTATAACCATTTGCGGACGAAATTTCAGTGATAATAGATGCCCCCTGATGGATGAGGTTAGGAGCATACGTATAGCCAAAATTCATCAATGTTTCTTCTACTGAGAGTGTCGTTGTAAGAGAGAGCGATAGTGAGAGTATCAAGAGTGACACATTGGAGGGAGAAGGGAACCTATAGGACCCAACCTTCCATAAGGTGTGTAAAAATAAATTGTGTACAAATGAGGTGGGAATGCCCCATGCTCATGTCATGTAACTCAAAAAGGAAGGGTGTTGCATAGTAATTGAAACTATGTGTTGATGTAGACAACTGCAGTGCCCTCGGGGGCGGTTGTGATAAAGGCAAAGGACCATTCTAAGGAGGAACATACTCTAAACAGTAGGCAATGACACTTGTAAGGAGTATCATGGATTCTATAGGCATTGATAGCCTAGCCAAGTTCATAGGTCTTAGGTAAATATATAAGAAATAACTGCAATAGTCGCAAAGTAAGACCCATCGTAACATGAGAAAGTGTTGAAGTCAAATGTTACGGGGGTCAACAATAGCAGGGAGAAATTGTGGTTCTCCCTGTGCCTTTCGAGACCTCTCACTGGAAAGGTAATGAGAGTCAAGATACTGTCGCCCTTCTGGAAACTATGCTGATGTCGACAAAAGGAGGACGCAACTCCAAGAAGAAAAGGGCTTCGTGAAATCTACTAGGTGAGATTAGGAACTGAGGAGGTACATGGACAAAATCAAGATGTATGAAAACTAAAGACTACCCTTGGTTGGGGGTATATGTGAAGTATAAGTGGCCGCAATCGTTCAACTAGGTCGAGTGTCAGGGAGACAACAAGACATGGGATAAGTTGTGCTAGAGGTGGGACAAAGTGGACAAACTCAGAGAGAAGAGGTAAGTGGCCTGTGGGATACTCGAAGTATATGGAAAATTTCAACAAAAGTAGATGATAAGGAGTGCCCCAGCCAAGGGCAACATGGGTTGCGTTTGCCAAAAAGGGAAGAAGGTCGCCAAAGGTGATGACAAAAAGATATCTAAATCCTGGAAATAAAGGATTTTTACAATTTATAAAGAATAATTTGGGATGAGTGTACAAATACAGAAATGAGTGCCCCAATGCAATATGGTTGGGCCAGTTAGGGCACATTTTGCTTGGAGAACTTGTGGAGGTTGGGGGCCCCGTGGGTGGGTTTCTGTATGAGGTAGATGAAATGGAGAGAAATTTGTGGATGGGAAAAATGATTGTGGATGAAATGGAGGGTTAATGATACCACAGAGGTGTAGTCAAAAGAGAACGCTGAAGAGATAATCATGGGAGTCCATGGGGAAAGGTAGTAAAATGAGGAGAATGAGTATGTGGTTGATTCATGACATGGTGTAATACTATCGGGACTCCCATCCCTAAAGGGTTGAAAAACAACATGAGTGTCAAAGTGCCAAGGGATACTATGAATGGGACAACTCATGTGGGGGAGAGTGCTACCGGGTGATAGTACCCAAAATGCAATGGAGGTGGCAGTACTGCGGAGCCGGATATGGGGACCCTAAGGGAAAATTACAGAGGGTGTGACTAGGGATGCAATTGAGATTTAGAGGGAATGATTACATGCCAGTGTTGATTATATACCTGAAGGGGTCATCCTGATGTATGATGACCAAGTACCTGCACACATGAAAAACCAAATACCTGACATGAACAATATCTAAAGAGAATCGAACATACAAGCATTTATTTGATAATTTTGAACATGAGCATGCGTACCTGGACGTGGTATGGAAATAATGGCTCCCCGGGGGCTAAGGATAAAAAATGGCCTAGGGACTGTCTTGATGTAGATGACGAGATGTTGATCCCAGGTTGAAGACGGATCGAAAAACGAACACTCGGAGCTCCCGAAATGGGGTCTGGAAGTTTGGCAAAAGGGACTATATATAGTTGTGGGGCCCACATTGCCACCTCATTTGTACTTTCTTTCAGAGTGATTGGACGAGAGATACTTATTGGAGATTTGGAGATTTTGGGAGAATGAGGCAACCGATTCAGGACCAATGAGCTTCAGGTTAGTGGTCTTATCGTCTTTCATAGAATTAGGTTTTCTATTTGTGGGCAGGGCCTGTACGGAGGGCCGTACAGGGGGTTTTGTGGGTGTGGGCCCCCCAGTGCGTGGGAGATCCAAAAATATGCGTGCGTGGGTGCATGCCTGTTATCTAGATATCCATGCATGGGTGCACCCTAAGGGGGGGAAAAGGCATGCTTGCTTGCTACACAGCTGCACATGGGTGTGCGACTGTGCAGTGGTCAGGTGCGCTGTGATGCATGCCTCTGTTCATGACAGGGGTGCATGGAAGCGTCGCTGTGTGGTAGGAAGGCGTGCATTCATGCGTGCCTATGGGGTGAACAAGTACGCATGTGTGCATGACTGTGGGGTGAACAAGTATGCATGTGTGTGCGCCTGTGGGTTTAAACACCCGTGCCTTGGAGGCAAGGCTGATGGGTGAAAAACTCATCTTTTTTGGAGAATTTAGTGTGTGTTATGTAAGATATGGCTGATCTAGGACTGTATTATGTGGTTGCAAGCAATCATTGGGATGATGTCAGTCCACTGGCGAGAGTGGGACTAGTCACAGCTGAGGTAGGCCGTGACTATTGAGGAGCCGACAGTTTGTGCCTGATCCGTAGGGATCTTTTAATGACTATGGTTGAGTTTTAATTTTGCATGCGTTAATCAACCATTTGAGAAACTTAATGAATGTATGAGGAAAAGAGAGGAATTATGAAATCTATATACAAATATGTAGATATGAAAGGAAATAATAGACAGCAAACCATAACACGAGAATTGATAACGGAGTTCGGCACAAGTTTGCCTACGTCTCCGGGCCTTTGTCTCTGTGGGGGAGGCTTCTATATTTCTGTTCAAAAGCTCAAAAGTACATCACAACAGTGCCAATTGGCTACAAGACTGATCTGGTCATGTTCTTCCAAATCTCTAGAACCCTGCAAAGAAAATGACACGCAAAAGGAACGTCCGGAGCTCCCAGAAATGGCCCGCAAGAATTTTCTCCTCAATATCTTCCCTGCATAAAAATGGATTTGGCTTGGCTTCCCTTCAACATAACTCTGCTTTTTCTATCCTCCATGGCCTCAATCAAGCCTGGCTTTTATATATCTAAAGTTGGTTGTCCATCCCCAACTTCCTCCCAAAATTTGGGCTCCAAAAATGCCCAATATCTCCCAAAAATGCCCAATATCTATTAAAATCAGGCTTAATAACAAATAAAATCCAAAATTTATCATAAAAACCCAAAATTGTATAATATTAGGTGCAGCCCCCCTTCGACGCGTGCTCTGGGTCATATGGGTGCCACCATGTGGCCAGGCGCTCCATGTACGCACGCCCCCTATCCCTGGCTCCTGGTCGTTGGCGTGTACATAGGACCGGATCTCGGGCTAGCCCCATAACTTGCGCCTTGTTTTGATTGAAGTCCCGAGTCACATGGTGGTGGTTAAATGCCAGCGTGAGGTCCAAGGGCTAGGCCCTATCCATTACCCCCGCTGCATTACCTCTGCACTCCCTGTCACGGTCGTGTGTTTGTACCGAGGGCTGGGGCTAAGCCCCGACCCTTTCCCTTGCTAAATAGAACTTTATTCAAACATAAATAAAATGTTTAACATATAAATGTTAAGACCCACATGTGGAGTGGGCGGTTAGCCCAGTCCTACCAGTCTGTTTCTTGGAGGATAGGTCGGGGGTTCGACCCCGGTGAACCCATACAACTTTTGCACAAACCTTGAACCAACCACATGGTGCCATGTGGCAGCCCATGACTGGGCCACGTGGCACCTCAACAACCAATAGAAGTTTGCCACATGTCAAATGTTGGTTCGTCGACCAGTCTACCATGTACCCTGCCAGTTGTCACTACCCTGTCAGCTGCTGGCATCATCCCCTGCCACGTGTCACCCTTACAGTGGTGACACATGTCACCCATAAATTGGTCCAGCTGTTTTCCTGTATGCCACATTGCCTGCCACGTGTCACCTCCAGGAGTTTCCACGTCAATTGTATGATTGTATGGCCTGTACAGTCAACATTCCACGTGGCACTGTATGGACTGTACGTACTATACAATCATCCCCTTTTTTTGCCTGTTTGGGTTTTCGGACAGAACGCGATATCTTTCGCATATGGAGCCCATTTGACGAAGTAAATATATGGTCGGAATCAGGAAGATGAGACGGACACAATGGTGCTAGTTTCTTCGGATTCCAAGCACTTTCATTTTTGAGCATTTTTAAGCCCTGTCAGGCTTCTAGATCCGATTCTGGATCAGTGCCACTTTTGCAGCCTGTAAGCTACTGAAGTTCTTTGAGTGCCCTTTGATACAGGCTCAGGAGTATCTTATTCAGTTTTTGATCCAGATGTGGAGTCCAGATCTACATTATTTTATGGTGTGGGGAGAGCAGCTAGCCTTCACTGTGATGGAGGATGTGTACTTTATGACTGGGCTCCCTTTTTGGGGGATGCCCCTATTGGCGGAGCCTGTATTACCTGGGGATGGGAAGTTGGATACCTTGGGCCAGAGGTATTGTTCAATGGAGAAATTTATGTTAGGCTCTATAGTGAGTATCGGGGCTATGGATGATTTAGTTCATTGTTGTGTAGCAACGATGATTGTGAGGGTATATGGGTCCCTCGCGACTCAATGGATCAGTGGTGGTCAGTTGAGGATTATGGGGAGGGCACTGGCAGGAGAGAATTTTTCCCGGGGCTTGATGTTGCATGCCAAGATGGTAGGGCAGCTTGATAGGTGTCAGACTACGGACTTAGGGGACTTTGCCTTTGGGTCCATCTTGGTGGCCTAGTTTTTGGAGAGGGTGTCAATGTTGCGCCCTAGAGTTTTATTGGGCGCACTTGGTGTGCAAGAGCCGCAAATGAGGCGGTGGTTGATGATTTTGATTTGCCATGGTGGTGGTGAGGGTGGCCATTTTTTCACAGTCGAGGCTGCATAGGTGTGGAAGCAGATGCCGTAGATCATATTGTAGTATCCATACTATGGGGTTGACTTCCGGGGTGATCCGGATATGGTGTTACCTCCAGGAGAGGTTTTTGACCACTGAGGTATGTTTGTGATTTGTTTGATATGTTGATATTTGAGATAGTATGACCATGTATTATGTATAGCTGGATGTTGATGCTATCTTTTGTTTATTTGTATGTGCAGATGTGGGACCTCACAGGCGTGAGGCTGAGTTGATGAGAGCGTCAACTCGTCAGGAGCCGGTGAGACTATCACAGGGAGAGCAGTAGGAAGGAGAGAGACATTGGTGTGAGGACATTGAGGCGAGACCAACCGGTGATGAGAGAGCGGCTAGGAGACATCATTTTGATGACCCTGGTGCTGGGCCATTGCATGCTCCTCCGGTGGAGGCTGGGGGAGATTTTGAGGATATTCGCCACCGCTTGGGGGTGGTGCTATAGGGAGTGCCTGAGGGAATGTGGTCACGCATCCAAGACGAGGGAATCCTGGAGCAGTGTGTGGGAGTTCCACTGATGTGGGGATCCATTGTTCAGTGAGCAGTAGTAGCAGGTGCTGCGATGACCAGGCAGTTATCTCCAGGTCCGAAGGGACCGATAGTGGGTGGGGCACCGCCGCCTGAGGGAGGGGTAGGAGGTGGTGCTCTAGAGGCACCTTGAGTGTCTCTCTGTGTATTTTTGTATACTTTATATAGGCTTGTGAGCCCATTTTGGTGTAATGACACCAGTTTTGTATCGAGGTGCTTCACTGGCCTACGAATTTTGTATACGATGTATTTTATGTGTATGTAAACATTTTGATGGCACTGTTGACCTATATATATATATATATATATATATATATATATATATATGAGTATATATTTTGGAGTCTTGGTGATGTTCACATGTGTGTTTTTCAATGTTATTTATGATGTCTAATCTATATATGATGTGGTAGGCTCTTGATGGTTTATGTGTGTGTAAAGGTATCTTGATGTGATATATGCCAATCAAGTATAATGTTAGCTAGGTTATCTGTGATTTGATTAAATTGTCTTGGAATATGTGTAAATGTAATGAAATCAAAATGTCGAGATAAAAGTCTAACTTGCAGGTATTTGCGAAAAAGGCAAGGATCGTGGACACAGTACACATTGTTAAGATGGAGGACAACTAGTTGGGCGTCAAGTAAGACACTAAGGTGGTGTATATGATGATGGCTGGAATCAACAAGGAGGCCAATGACGGTAGTGTACTCAGCTTGTTTGTTGGTTGTTGAACCCAAACATATGCCGCTAGAGTGGAGCAGTTCATGTGAGGGGGTATAGAGGGCCCAAGCTACCGAAGTGATATTTTGTGTCCAACGACTGGTGCCGTCGGTGTAACCGATGTGGTAGGCTGATGGAGGAAGCATCCGTCAATAACACAAATGATAGTTTAGATGTGAGGTATGGAAAAAAGATTAAAAATATTATAAAAATAAATAACCTAATGTAGAATGGCTATGCTTAGGTGTAAAATTTCTTTAAGTATATCCCGTTGACAGGTTCTTTGAGAGAAAGGCCTTCAGGGGAAGCTAGGATGTATGTGCCTTTGGTGAGGCAATGCTGGATAATGTAGTGGCCATGCCGTAGTGACTCGAATTTTCCATGACCGAGGGTATCATGAGTGATATCATAAGCAAGGACGAGGTCGCCTTCATGAAATGAGTGAATGTTGACATGACAATTAAAGGTGGCCTTTGACCGTTTTTTGGTTGCCTCATTGTTCTGTAATGAAGATCAATGATCTTCATCCAGGGACTCTAAGTTCAACAAACGCTACTCCATTGAAGCAATGTCAGGTAATAGCTCAATTGCAGTGCATAAGGTGGGGATTTCACACTCGATAGGAAGAGTAACCTTGACTCCATGGACTAGATGAAATGGTGTGAAACCAGTGGCCGTTTTTATGGTTGTATGGTAAGTCCATAGTGTGGAAAATAACATATGATGCCAACCATGAGTTGTAACATGGTTTTGAGGACCTTGTCAATTTCTTCGACTTGTTCGTTGGACTGAGGGTAATATGGTGAGGCAAACTCGTGGGAGAATCCTAATCGGGATGAGAGTTTGAAGAAAATCTCATTCTCGAAATGTTTCCCATGATCAGAGACTAGTTGGAGTGGTACTCCAAAGTGGGATATGACGTGATTAAAGAAAAACCGTGTTGCAGTGTCAGCGGTGTTGTTGAAGGTAGGCATGGCTTCAACCCATTTTGTGAAGTAATAGACTGTGACAATGATGTATTTGTGTCCATTGCTGGATGGGGGATTACAAGTCATGAAGTCGATGCCTCATTTACAAAAGGGGCCGACAGTAATGACTAGGTGAAGAAGAGTGGGTGGTGTTCGTGCTTTGTTGGCATAAAGTTGACATTTATCGCATCATTTCACTGCATGAATGCAATCGTGAAACAATATAGGCCAAAAATACCCTGCTCGGATGATTTTCTGAGCAGTGGACATCCCCAAGAGATGGCCCCCACACACGCTGCTATGACAGTCATTCAAGACTCTATTGGCCTCATCCATGGTCAAGCATCGACGGAGTATGGTGTCGACCCCTTGCCGATATAAGATATCGCCCATGAGGAGATAGCGGGGGGCCTGGTGGAGAATATTATGGCAATCATCTCATGAGAGGTGGTTACCAAACTTTTGGGTTCGGTGGTAGATGAGGAGGTCACCGTACAAAGGATCATCCGAAGTGATATAAAAGAGATGTTCATCGGGGAAGTCGGTATTGACGGGGGCATTGGTAGTATCATAGGGGAAGGTTGTGAAAAGTTTGTTGAGGATGAGAGCTTTCTTTCTCTTGGGTGTTGAAAATTTGAGATCGTACTCCTAAAGGATAACGATCCATCAGGCAAATTTTCCATTAATTTGCTGATGACTAAGCAAGTATTGAATGGGGTTGGAATCTGCTATGACCCTAGTCATGCGAAGCAGAATGTAATGGCGCAGTTTCTGGACTCTGAGGACGACTACAAGGGATAGTTTCTCTTCATGATTATACTTCAGGGGTGGCCCTGAGAGGTTTTTACTAATGTAGTACATGACATGCTCACGATCGTCATCGTCGATTTGAATGAGAACTCCTGCTACTGAGACAGCTGATGTTGAGATGTAGAAGATATAGTCACGATTATAGTCAGATGAACTAATTAAAGGGGCATTGGAGAGTGCCATTTTAAGGTCATCGAATTCTTTTTGGGCATGTTCATCCCAGTGGAATGGGATGTAATGGTGTATTAAGCGAAGGAAACCATGTGCTCGAGTGGCATAGTCTGGGACAAATCACCGTAAAAAGTTAGCTTTTCCTTGTAGTCTCTGGAGTTGGCGTAAATTCCGGGGGGTGGAATTTCTGTGATGGCCTGGACTTTGAGAGGGTCCACGGTAATACCACTTTGTGAAATGATGAATCTGAGGAGGTGCCCTGCAGTGACATAGAATACACACTTGAGGGGGTTCAAGCGGATGTTGTATTGACAACACTATTGGAAGATGATCTATAAATCATCAAGATGTTGGGTGCGTTTTTTGGATCGAGCTGTGAGGTTGTCCAAGTATGCGAGGATGATATGAGCTAGATCATGAGCCAGTGTTCTTTAAGCCAAAAGGCATGACACGATATGAAAAAGTACCCCAAGGGGTGGTGAATGCGATTTTGTATTGATCGGTTAGATGGATTTGGATTTTATTATAACCAAAGAAACCATCCATGAAGGATAGAGCCTCGTGGCCTACACAGTTGTCGATAATTTGATTGATGAAAGGCGTTGGAAAGTTTTCTTTGAGACATGCATGATTGAGATCACGAAAGTCCATGCAGACACGGATAGTGCCCTATTTTTTGTTAACGGGTACAAGGTTGGAAACCCATGAGGTATAGGCTATGGGGTAGATGAACCTAGCCGCACATAATTTGTCAATCTCGGCTTTGATGGCCTCTTCTTTCGATGGGTGTAGAAGTCATTGTTTTTGGCGAGTCGGTGTGATATCAAGCCATGTGTCTATGTGATGTTTGACAATAGAGGGATCAAGGCCAAGCATTTTTGTGTATGACCAGGAAAAAATATCCCGATATTCTTGGAAGAGGGCTTTATAGGCGGTGATTTCTTGAGGAGTGCATGCGGTGCCAATGGAGATTTCCTCGACGACTCCATTTTTTATGGAAATATCGATTTTGATTGTCAGGGAAATATTGGCCATGTTTCCTTCTTCAAAAGCATCAGGGGCAAGAATGGGGTTGTTGAACTAGTCGATATGCCCTGATGGTATAAAATCCTTGGTTTTGACTATGTGTATGGGGTGTTGGTTAGGAAGCGTGAAGGTATCCTGTGGAAAGAAGAGTGCTCTGTGGTGTAGCGCATCCCATGGGTAGTCGATGGTGTTTAATTCCTCGAGTATGTCCTCATCACAGTGGAATTGGTGGGAATACAAGGGATCTAAAAGAGTGATATCGGTGACTGTTGTCGTGTGGTTGTCCTTTAGGGATGAAGAAGTAGGGGGAATGACGCAATGAGATTGTGATGGTTCGCTTGACATAAACCAAATATTGAGGTACTAAGGAGTACTAGTGGTAGTTGGATGTAAAATTTTCATAGGGAAATGAACAGGAGAATTGGGGGGATTTGGGGGTAAATCCTCAGATAAGTCATCTAAGAACCATGGAGGAATGGGGAGTGCCTCTAGTTAAGGAGAAATGATATGAAGAATCTCTAGTGATGAGGTAAGGTGAATCATCGATTCTGTAGGGGGTGCAAGGGTTTGAATCAGGGTCGATTGGCTTTGCCTGTATTAAATGATCATAAGAAATTAGTATGTAAAATGATCTAAGGATTCACATAGAGAGCAAGGGAATCTCATACATTCATTGACTGAAGTTGTGACATAATGGATGTCAGTGATGTTTGGTAGGGATGATGTAGCTAGATTGGTTTCGTGCTGGAAGCTTTGGCGTACTGCGACTAATGTTTGCCAGAATTGAGGTAGTGTTGGGCAATGGCATGTATAGTGGCCATATTCTGAACATATGGCTGAAGAAAATTTGGTTCGCGGCCCTTTGCTACTTGCATTATGGGAGATAGCGGCAGTACTTGCTACAGTGACAAGCGGTAATGGTGTTTGATTGAGTTGAATTAGGTTACGTAACTCGGGTAGATATGGACATTTGTTGGTTGGGTGTCCATCTTTCTCACATAGTGTGCAAGGAGGTTGGATGCATGGGGGGAGTGGAGGTATGGGCTCTTTCTTCTTTCGCCTACCCCCAGTTGTGGCAGGGAGTTTAGTGAGTGGGGGTGTAGATGGTATGGTGGGAGTGAGCATGTGAATCGTCATTGGGATTCCTTCTGTTTGGGGGGGAAGGGATGGCTGAGGGACTATCTCTGGTGGATGTAAATACCAAACTGGGATTGCCAACACCATATTAGGGAGAGTAAGCATTGCGGCTACTTGGAAATCTTGTATGCTTGGTGGAGGGTAGAAGAAGGGGATTTGAGTAATAGCTTGGGGAACTGTCTCCCAAGTTGGGAAATGGCCTTGGGGAGAGGTGAAATCGCAAACTGGTGGAGTCAACAAATTCGTAGGAGGCTTGTGAGAGAGGAGCTCTGTGACTAGTGGGACATCAGATATGATAGAAGCCTCCCTGGGAGGAAGGGTATCCTCCATGTCAATTCCTTTGGATGATACAATGCATACCTGATTGGAAGGATGAAGGAGTGGTGGTGCACCATGGTAAGTTCCTAACAATGATGGGTCTTTGAAAATTACAGGGCCCATTTCGATGAGTGGGTATGCTTCGTGATTAGTATGGATGAGAGGGAGAATGTTATCGATGTTGGAATAAGGGTTAGGCTCATAATGTGAAACTTGGTCAATGGTAGTGATCTTCCTGTTATGGGGGAACGTCATGGTTCGAAAGATGAAAGAGGCAATTGCCTTCATAGCGTACATGTAGATATGACTGAACAAGATATTGTAATCGAGTGGGGCATCAATAACTTCAATGTCAATAAGAATGGTCTTGCCCCCGAGTTCTATAGGGACATTTTGGGAGAGCCATTTAGGAGAAGATGGTCGTCCATAATAAGCTCTTAAGGTAATTTCAGATGGTATGAGTTCGAGGTAACCAAGTTTCTGCCATACAGACTTGGACATGATGCATGTGGATGTGCCTTCATCAATGATGCACCGATGAATTGTAATGTTCTGAATTTTCACTGGGATTTGAAAAGCGATGAGAGCGGGGAGGCGAGGTTCTCCACTGTTGAGGTCAAATGTGATGAGTTGAGTATCCGCAGGGTCGATTGCCACCAAGGTGGAAAGTAATGATTTCCGCTGAGTGGGACAAGTTTGAAGGACTTCTAAGACTAACATGGCAGCCGGGGATTGTGCTAAGTCATCGACCAAACTATCATTATGAGCTGCCCTAGCCTGTGGGTTGTGGACATTCCTGCACAATGGGATGTGAGGGATGTGAAGAGGTGTTTTTGCGTTAGGGTGAGGAATCACCAATGGGGGTCCCATTGGTGGTAGGATTGTTTTTGGGGGAATGGGAGGAGACTCAGTGGGTGCACGGTATTGACGACTATGTGTCTGTAGAAGGACTTCCTCCTCACTAATGAGGAGGATAGTGCGATCTGTGGGATTGTTTGGATTGATATATTGTCCCAACTGTGATGGGGTGGGATACATGTCCTATTGGGTGTTCATCACACCCTGGTGCGGAATGGGATTTTGTAGCACAACTGGGGGAGGTTGTTGGACATATTGTTGTGGGGCCTGTTGAGGGGCAGGTGGTGCTGGAGGATGTTGTACACTTCCCGAGTCTTTCATTCATTTAAAATCAGAAATTTGGGGGAAATGATGAGTATAATGACTAAACTCACCACAAAGGGCACAAGGGAAGTTGGTTTGAAGATTATTGTTATTTTTCCCTTGACGCCTGTTGTTATTTCCCCCCTGGGGGTTCTGATTCCCTTGATTCTAGTTGCCCCCAGTAGGTTGGTTCTATTGGGGATGATTCCCGCTTTGACCTGGGTTGCATTTGTTCCTGTTTTTTCCTTTCTTTTTGGCATTATTCGACTGATGGGTCGAATTTTCTGTATTCAGCTGTTCAAAATTTTGATATTGCTGAAGGGGAGAGTGTTGAACAAAATTCACCCTAGAGTGAGGGTGTGGGGGAGCCATGGGTTGTGGAGGAAAAGGGAATGAAAAGTATGGATTATGTGGGGGTAATGATCCATAAGGTACATAGGAAGGCATGGCACTTTCGCTAGTACTTAGAGTATAAGCTGAGGTAGAGGGAGTACTCGAACTTGTTTAGATTGGTGGGTGTATTATGGGTGTCGGTCGTGGCCCACTGATGGGTGGAGAAATAAAAATAGGGTATGGTTGTTGATAAGGGGGTGGAGGGTAATAAGAGGTTCCCCCATATGTTGGCAAATATTGAGGTGTGTCATACATCAGTGGTTGTTGGGGTTATGGACTGTGGTGCATGGTATTACCAATTAATCTATCTACTGAGTGAGACATCCCAGGTTTGTCTTGGTCGAATGGCATGGATTTTGGGAGGTCAGGAAGTATTGTGTACAAGTACCCTGATTGTGAATAGATGAGGTTGTATTGTTGAGCCTTGTTGATGGCTTCTTCTTCTGATTGAGGGAAGGTGGAAGCTACATCTTTATCGAGGAGAGAGACAAGTGATATGAGAAACCAGTCAGGACACTATTTTTTGGTGGTTTCAGCTTTCCACAAACTACGTCATCGACGCCACTCGTAAATGTGATCAATGATATGTGTGGTTGAGATTTGTTTAAAATTAGAGAGTAGTTCAAGACCATTGTCATGGTGGATTGGTAATTGGAAGAAGGTCAAAAATGCTTTGGCCAAGCACTCGAAAGTCGCATGGGACCCCGATTTTTCATCTACATACCATTTGGCTAATGGGCCAGTGAGCGTGCATTGAAATAATTGTAGTCAGATGGAATCATCCATAATGCTATTGGAAGAGCACCATAGGTATAAAGTCATGACATGGTTGGCAGGGTCATCCCCTGCCTTTCCTTCAAACTTGTGGATATCTAAAGGTAGTTTGGTGGGCATTGCGGGGTCATGCAATATAGGGTCATTTGTGAGTTTTCTTAGATCTGGTATGTTAAGAGAGGCCAAATATGGCATCTAGAGTGGTGGTGGAGGATTAGTTCCAGCCATGGTGTGAGTGTTCAGGGAACCTGACCCTTGAGGGGGGCTAGGTGGGTTGGTACTTCTCCCTTGAGAGGAAGTTTACCCCCAACTTCCATGTAAAGGAGAGCGAGTGGATGGTGGCACTTGGGAAGTGGAGCCAAGTAAGGTGGAACCAAGCAAAGCTGATCCTAAGACAGTGGCATTCATAGGAGTGTGAGAAGGTGGGGCTAATGAGTTGGCAAGACTAGTAACTCCCCCTAAAATAGGAGGGAGATTTAGCAAGCATCTGGAATGACGGGGGTTATATGGGTCCCCTATGATGTCCGACTAGCTGAGTGGATGTGTGCGAATTGTGGTGAGAGTAATAAATAAACAAGAGCCTTTGTTGCAATTTTTGAACTTTACATGACATATATCTAAATCAAATGTAATCATAAATGCATCATAAAGTATTTTGAAAAAGAAGCATATATGTGGATAAGTGGGTTTTGTCTGCATGGGGGATCAAATAAAACAAATGCTCATTTCCTAAAAGATGTAACATCCTTCCTATCAAATAGCACTGGACCTTCTAATAGTACTCAACAGTGGGGTCTGAAGTCACCGGAAGAGAAACTAGTGAAGGATGAAGTAATCAGTTATAATGAGGGGTAAAGGGGGTATATCTCAAAAGAGCTAGTGATATTTTCCAATAGCCACGCAAAATCTGATCAAGGTGCAATTGCATCCCACAATTTCCACCTAGGTAGATGTCCTAAAATTTTGTCACTAGGTACCTCGGTCAAAGTGCGACATTTATATTTTCGGCCTAAGAAATGGGTCACGTGATGGATCCCGTCCAAGAGGTGGGTGCCTCAAGGGGGGATGCACAGAACAACTGGACCTCAGCCTTCAACCCTTCATGGGTATCTCCCTACCTTATGGTGTTAGGAACACTTGACTTGGAGGATTTACAATTCCCTATTTGACAACTTCTATTGTTTTGACAATGTGAGAACCAGATAACGGGGAGTTATTTGGATGCCTATCCCCGAAATCCTACCTAGACTAAAAAAATTCTTTTGGCACCTCTTGTCGAGGAAAAATTGGTGAGTTTTTAGAAAAAAATTAGATGTGGTTTGTTTGAGAGATTGGGGGTGTGATCCAATCTCATTGAAATTAAATGGGAGTGGATAGTTTCGTCAAGAAAATGGGTGGGGTGTCTCAGAATCCTTTTGGAGGAGACTTACTTTGACCTCCACGTTTTGAGATGAAAACTATGTGAGTGATAAGTGACTTTTGTGTGTGAATGAGTGAAAAGTGTGCCAATGTTTTAATGAATTAGGTGTCACCTTGCTGCATGTGGACTTCACTTGGTCCTTACAAGTGTTGATTACATAATTAACTAAATGCCTTTGGTACAACCTTGCATAATTCAAAAGTCCCTAGGAAACTTGCATGTGGACATGTGGGTCCTTTACTATTCCTTTAACTCCCTATTGTGATTTAATCTAAGAAATATTTGAAACTATCCTAGATTGTGATCATGTGGGCATGTATGGGCCCATTACAAAACCTTTAAACTTCCCTAGTGATTTAATATAAGAAAGTAACTTTCAACACTATCCTATATTTGTAGCATGTGGGAATGTATGGGCCCGTTACAATCTTGAGATGTGTTTGAAAAATAAACTAAGAGGAGTCCCGAGGGGGCTATTGTCCTCTCCTAAAGGTTTTAGTCTTTTTAAGGGAGATGAAATTGTCCTACAACCTTTTTCTGATTCTCAAGGTCACTTTGAAGCGTGAGAGAAGAGCATACTAAACAATTGTTATCCAACTTCTGGTCCCAATGCAAGTTTTATGTGATTACAAATGATTCCAACTTATACTTTTAGTCAAAGCAAGCCATCCATGTGGAAACATGAAAATAAAAGAGGAAATAATGATTTTAAACCCCCTAAGTGCCTATGTGTTTTGACTAATCCCTCTATATGGAGAGGGAACTAAGTGGTGCAAATTACAACATGCATGAAATCATTTTTAAGAAGGCTATGGGCCTTCCCCAAATCACAAAAAATCTTACAATGTGTATTTTTCTACACAGGTGCGCTGGTCTCAGAGTAGATAGAGGCGCACTGAGCGCCTGTGCGCAAACCGAAACAGACTTTTGGGTGCAGGTGCACAGAACAACATAATAATTTTGGCACACATGTGCACGATGCATGACTATGGGCCAATAAACCCGTGCACACCTGACACATAGCTGTGAAGAAAATTCCGGATGGAATTCTCTCAATTCATCTTTGAATTGGATGTTTTGCAGGTCGGCTTGGGCTGGTTAAGGAACCTGCAAGTTAAACAAACCAAAAGAAGAGCTAGAAAAACCCAAATGGGGTAGGAAATTGATACCTTTCCCCAGTGGAGTTTGAATCTATTGCGCCTCTTTTGTCACCTAAATGAGAAAAATAGAGGTGCTTACAAGCTTAGTTGGTTTATCTAAGAAAGACAACAGTAAAGGAAAGGGTTAGAAAAACAAACATAAAAGACTAAGATAAGACTTAAACTAAAAAATGAAAGAACAACTAAATTATTGAGCATAAGGACATAAGAACAAAAAAACAATAAGACTCATGTCACCAATGGCAAGGATTATATTAGTGAAAATAAAACACCAAGAAGAAAGAGGACTTTGGGTCCCTTCTTCCTCTAAGGGAGGGCTCTTGGACCCCCACAACTAAGCTCTTCTTACAACTTTGAAAGAAATGGTGAAAGAATCCCAAGTTAATCCACTCAAGAGGTGAGATGGATTTCCCAAATGTAATGATGCTAGTATGCTCTTGATGAGAAAAGAGGATTCCCCAAGAGAATAGCAACAATGTAACCTTGCAAATGAATTCCTTGAAAATGTAGTGCACCCATGGCCTTGTTTTATAACACCACTTTGAGGTATTGTGCAACCATCTTTTAGTGTGAAAAATGGGTTGTTTAGGGCATTTTTAGGTCTTTGACCAGCCACCCAGTTGGATCCAACCGAGATTTGAATGTTAAATCAACTTGGAAGATGAACCAAAAGTGGGTGGAAGGTCGACCAATATCATAAATGTGTCGTTCTCAGGTGTGCGCATATTTTAGAGACCACATTCACGCATCGTGTGCATGTGTGCTTTTCGTGCGTTTCTAGTTTGCGCATGTGCACGTGCACCCTGTGTAGTCATAACGCACCTTAATTTTATCACTGGTTGTATAGTTTTAGACCTTTTGGAAATGCTTTTGTGGTAATTTTAGTCCATGGGTGACCTCATAACTATTTGAAGATGTTGGATTCCTGTAACCATTTTCGGACGGAATTTTAGTGATAACACTCATATAAATCAGATTTTAACTTTGCATCACATCCTTGGAAATATTCCTTTTCAACATTTTTTTTGGTTTTGATCATCAAGAGTGAAAAGTTCTTACTAGCATTGACTAATATCTTCATTTGTCCAACATTTACAAGTGACAAATTCAACGTGTTTGTATGTTCTCTAACAATGTACTCAACTCCATTTTTAAACACATGATATTTGTTCTCATGAATATGAAATATGGCTCTCCTATCATATAAATATCAGCTTCCCAAAACAATACCACAAATATCCAATGGAATAACATCAAGCTCTACCTCATCTATAAAGTTTGCAGTGATGGAAAATCTAAGTTTATATCTTTTTGTCACATGCAATTTGTCATTGTTACATATCCAACCTAGAGGATATGGTTTAGAATGAGGAGTAGTTTCCAAATGTAATTTCTTGGTCGTGTCTCTAGAAATGAGGTTTGCTTGATAACCAATATCAAATAGAGTGTCTATGTTGGTGTGATTTTAAATTACCCTTATGTGGAAAAGCTCTAATTTTTCTTTTTCATGTTGAGTTTCATTGAGGATACTACTTGAAGAACTAGTACTGGCAATAGAGTGCTTACCTTGAAAACCAATGGCTGTGATTTTTGTTTCATCTCCTGAATTAGATCCTAAATCATGTTTTGTAATTGCAACAGTCTTTGGTTTCCCTTTGTTGTTGAACTTTTTGGGTCTCTTTTCAGGATGAAGTTTCCAATAGTGTTCTTCATCATGGCCATCTTTTGAACAATGTTTACATGAGAGTTTTTCTCCCTCTTTCTTGAATGAAGTTTTCTTTCTTCCTTTTCCTTTGAATTTCCCCTTTCCTTTGTCTCCATTATAAATTGTCTTTTTGTTGTCCTCTTGAGAATCATTCCTCCCTCTTCTTTATAAATGAGTTGTATGTACACAAACTTCATCCATATTTGTAGGGTTAAACATAAGTATTGTGTGTCTCAAGTAGCTATGCAATCCTCCAATGTATTTGAATAAATATTCTTGAGAAGATAAATCCATACCCAAAATCAAATCTCTTTTTCTAAATTCTTGAGTGTAGTTTTGCACATTTTTCCCTTTAGCTTGCCTAAAGTTTTTCCAATCCATTATATATATTTTTGCATGGATTCTAATGGATAAAATTTCCTTTTAATTGCAACAATAAAATCATTCCAAGAGGATAAAAATTTACCATGTTTATTCATGTCCTTTTGAGTTTTTGATTCCCAACAAATGAGTGATGTACTTTCCAATCTAAGAGAAGCAAGCTAAATCTTATTTTCATCATCCTGTATTCTTTGTATCCTACAATACACTTCAATTTGACGAATCCAATTATCCAATTTCTCAACATTTACTTATCCTTGTACATAGGAAATTCAAACTTAATATCAAGCCTAAGAAAATGAGCTTGTGGAGGAATTTTACCATGTTCTTTTGGAGAATTTGGAGGTGGTTGTGAAATGGTAGAAGAAGTGGAAGATGGAGGTGAAGGAGGTGGAGTATCACCATTTCCTCCATTTCCTTTTGGAGTTTTATCACCATTATCTTCATTACCTCTTGGAGGATTTGAGCTTTCACCTTGCAACCTTGCATTCCTTTCCTCATATAAAACTTTCACCATTTTTTTCATATCATAAAAGGTTTTTCTGAAAGTTTCCTCTTTTAAAATAGGAATTTCATGACTCTCCTCATGAGTCATATTTGGTGAATTCCTCCTTGAAGCTTGATGTGAATGTATTTTTCTCCTTCTTGAAAGTTGAGAACTTGGCTCTACAAGTTTCCCTTCTCCTCATGTGAGATTCAATCTTGTAAGCATCAGAAAACAAAACACTTGCAAACAAATCAAACCTTCAAAAACCTTTTCTCTGATACCAACTTCATCTGAAAATGAAAAGGTTTATGTATACAAAATTGCAAGTGAAATATGTATGTGTCTTGGGAAATTGGATCAAGTTGCAAGAACATGAAAATATTGAGTTTTTATACTTAAAATGAACAACATAAACAACCATCAAAATAAAAACATAACACAACAAAATGATAAAGGAGCTCACCCCTCTCTTGGTGTAATGCCCCATATTTTGACCTTAGGTAGTTAGAACATTGTTGTTTGCTAATCTTAATAATTCAAAGTTTAGCATTGTTTGGAGTCAGTTAGACTTGGTTAGACATTGAG